>JANSMH010000248.1:0-38946 GCA_029299595.1 Grosmannia serpens
CCCCCCTCCCCCCACCACCGCTGTCCTTTTTTTTTCTCCCCCCCCCCCCCCCCCCCCCCCCGGCTCCCTTCACCTGCTTATACCGGCCGCTTCACAGGACCGTCGGCCCATCACTCCGCCGCCGTGCGTCCGAATCGTGGTGACAGACCTGGCCACCGGAAAGGAGGTGGACTGCAAGTAGGTGCCAATGACCCCGACTTGGCGAACCAGCCAGTCGTCGAATGATGGCTGACCTGATTGCCGCTCTTCAGCGAGATTGAGCACACCATGTTCGTGCTCAACGTGGACCTGTGGTCCGAGGACGCACTAAAGGAGGTCAACCTTGTGCGCCACACCACCACTACGCCCTCCATTTCGTCCACCACCCCAGCCTCCTACGAGCAGGTCGAGAACGCCCCGCCATACTCGGCCATACTGCCGTCTAACCCCCGAGAGCCGACCTACGGCTCCGGTATGTATGGCCATCCAGGCGCAAACGCGTATGGTGCCCAGCCACAGTATTCCCAGGGTATGTTTCCACCCGTTCAGCTCCACGGCTAGTCCACCGTCTCTAACGTAGCGCCCTTTAGTCTCTGCCTACATGCAGCACAACGGTTATGGCCAGCCTAGCCAGCAATACTACCACGGCGCGGACTATGGCGGCATGCAGATCCCCTCGCAGCCGCAGGGCTACGGCCCGCCGCGCATCTTTGGCGGTCCTGGAGATATGATGACCCAGCGCCTGATCCAAGGCAACCAGCCGCAAGGCATGTTCACCCGAAACCTGATTGGCAGCTTGGCTGCGAGTGCCTTCCGCCTGCAGGACCCGAACGATAAGATTGGCATCTGGTTTGTTCTCCAGGACCTTAGTGTGCGGACTGAAGGCAACTTCCGGTAAGCTTCTTTCTACCGTTGACCGACAGCAACAGCCAGCCCACTAATCACCCCATAGCCTGCGATTCTCGTTTGTGAACGTCGGCGCCCCGCCTACAGACCCCAACGGAACGTCGTCCAACCAGATGTCCGTTGTCAACACAGGCAAGGCGCCCGTGCTTGCCTCCTGCTTCAGCGATGTGTTCACTGTCTACTCAGCCAAGAAATTCCCCGGCGTATGCGAGAGCACCGTGCTGAGCAAGACCTTTGCGACGCAAGGCATCAAGATCCCCATCCGGAAAGAAGGAGCTGGCAAGAACGGTCGTGGTGACGACGACGACGATTACGAGTGAAGCGATGTTGTTATCCCAACTGCCGGATGACGCCACCATCGACAGACCGAAGCGAGGTCGGTCAATGACGGCAGTTATCAACAAGCCTGTCCACGCTCGCTCGCACGCACCTCCCTCGGCAGGCAAGGGAGGACGAGCTGACTCGACCGCAGCCCGTTTCAGCAGCCAACAGCGAAGGTGGCGTGGAATGATGGTTCGATTTTAGAATTTCACACGATAAGACGATTTTGGGTTACGTTGTCAAGCCCGATATGGAAATGAGCTCCAGCTTTTGGCGACGCTGAGCTTCTGGCTGCTTTCACATGGCGTTTGTTCTCTCTGGTGGCGTTCGCCCTCGGGTTCCATTTTATCCACGCGCAGTTCAACGACATAGGAACGTCTGTAGATGGCGACTTCCCACAAGTGGCCATACTGCGGATGACGCACGGATTGCAAACTTTGGGGCCTTGGCTGCCAAGCTCGGTGTCTGGAAGGGGCATTTATTTTTTATAAAAACTGGCGGCTTGAATACCCTTCACATGTCTACGAGTATCTATAAGGAGAAGAGGCGAATTCCGTCCCTAATGGAGCTTTTACCAAATAATCCTCACCGCCTGACATGACCCACCTGCATACTAATCCCAATCGAACAAGTCTTTCCGACGAGGTTGGTCGTATGGCAGCAAACGGCTCAGGAAGTCTGCTGGAGCCGTCTGGCCGCGGAGGTTGCATGTTGGCGACTTGGCTGTGCAGGCAATGAACGTTGCCGAGTGCCGAGTCGCAAATATTTTCCCAGCTTGGACGGCCCGCCAAGGAGGAATGGAGTGGGAAAAATAGACATGGCGGATGACCTGCATTGCATGGTCTACGAGTGCAGGCGTCAAAATCTTCGTTTTTCGGCCTCGCCGTAGCTCCGGAGATGTCACGGGGTGTTGAGTCAGCACATGGTCGAGTCGAGTTAGCGGCCTGTCAGGGTTGCAAGGAAGAGCCTCACTGCCGGGAAGAGCTCGTAGCCCGGCAGAATTCCGGGGAAAGGCAGGGACAACGCATGACGGGGATAGGGGGAAAGAGACAAGGGAAAAGAGAAGAAAGAGCGAGGGAAAAAGCTGGAATGGTCACATGAGGGGCAATGCGCCATCTGGCAGGGAAATGGGGTCGAATATGGCGTATGGCATTTTGTAGGGCGACAATTTGGCGTGTTTTTCCCCCCCGCTAGAAGCAGAAAAAGGGAGGATTCCATGACTAACAAAGGCGAAGCCGCACACAATGGAGACGACCTGGTCGGTTTTCATTACGTTTTGGTTTGCAATAGCCGTGCGACCGCAACGGTGCCCATTCTCCTTTGGCGTTCTCCCGCCGTATTTGCGTACCTTTGGCTGCTGAAAGAGAGAAGAAAACCGGCTAAAAATGGCAGCCTAGCATTCTCTTCCCCTGGCCGGCGCCGCCCTCGTCTCGTCTCGGACTCTTGCTTTTTTTTTTTTGGAGTTCCGCGTGACGTGAGATGGGTTCGAGTCGTAGTTGTAGTGTCCTGTGTGCAGGGGAGAAGGACAGTAGAAAACTTTTTCTTCTTGTTCTCTTTTTTCCTTCTTTTTTTTCTTTCCTAGTGATCAAAGACTCCAGACCCGTCGTTTTTGCGTATCCGCTTTGGCAGCCTCGCTTTCCTTTTATAAGAAGCATTATCCTGGTCTGATCAGCAAGCTTTGTTCTCGGCCTTGCCATTATCCAAACACAGTCTACATCGTCATCTTCTGCTCCCAGCATCACTCGTCTTCTGTGTTTGATTCTGTCTGAGTCCTTTCGACCAGCCCGCCCTACATCACCACACACAAAAACGACGCATGGCGCACCTCTCCTCGCACGGCCGCGGCGGCGCCGGCAACATTGTGGACAGCTCGCAGTCGCCCAAGCTGCAGGCCAAGGACCTGGAGACGCCGGTGCTCAAGACGTCCATCGTGACGACCGGCCGCGGCGGCACGGGCAACATGGCCCGCAACACCGACCCCAAAGAGACGCGCGCGCGCCAGGACGTGGAGCCGTGAGTGCCGAGAGGCTCCTGAAACAAGTCTGCAATCTCCTGCTGACCCGTCCAGTGTGGCTCGTCCTCCCAGCACGGGCACTGCCCATGTCGGCCGCGGCGGCACCGGCAACGTCTTCAAGGCCGATGCCGACTCGGCAGCGGCGGCGGCTGAACACGGATCGGCCGTCGTTGCCGACGACAGGTCGTCGACCCACTCGGACGACAAGAAGAAGCAGCACCAGCACAGCCCCAGCACCGGGCTCGCTGCCAAGGGCAAGGACTGGCTGCTGGGGAAGCGGGCATAGGAGGGGACGGTAATTCTGGAGGGGACAGTTCCGGAGGACAGGTTTCGGAGGGACAGGCGCCTTTTTCTTTTCCTCTTTTTCTGCCTTCTCTCACCTGTCGGTTCTTTGTTTGGATCAGCGGTGTTTTTTCGCTGTCTTTGGACGGCCTACTTTATGATGTATTTTATGACGGATTCCCCCTGTTTCTGTTTCTTTGCAAGGACTTTGTTGCATGATACCTGTTCTCTTGGAGAATCCCTGACATACGGGAAATAATTAAGCTTATTCAACTGATCACAGCATTGTGTGGCAATACGTTTTGTAAGGCTGAACTCGTTCACAGCTAAGTGAACAGCTATTCCTAACGAAATGTGCAGTCAGTCGACAGTATCCTATTAACAGAAATAAACTTGCAAAAAAAACCCCAAAATAGACAAAACGTACAGCAGCGGGTATTCGCTGGTCGTCACCGACCCAACTACTAATCCGCCGATTACTGGTTTAACTAGGGGAGAGCGGACGGGATCCCGTGCTTTCCAGTATCTATGGCCGTACGTGGAAGACGAGGGGACGGGGCGGTATTAAAAACGAGGGCGAGGGGCGGTATCAGAAACGAGAGACGGTTTTCGGGGTTGAAGGAATCCGCAGCGGCAAGCGGCAGGCGGCATCTTGCCTGGGTTCATGCAGCAGCAGTGAGTGCGAGTTGCGAGTGCGAGTTGCGAGTGCGAGAGGGCTCGGAAGCTGGGCAGCATGACGCCAAGGCGTGGCGGTAATTGGCTGCCGTGCAGGCAGTGCAGGCAGTGCAGGGAACGTTTCAGCAGGGCAGTATGCCGTATGGGGTCCTGGGGGGGGGCTGTTGGGCTGGTTGCTTGCCACTTCGACGTCGTATTCGCATCCCTGGACTGCAGCGGAGTAAGTTGGCAGTGCCTGATGACCCGATTCCTCACCACCTTTTCGCCGATCGACATTCCCGGCGGCCGGGGCACGGAACTTTTTTTTTCTTCTTTTTCCCCTTCTTTTCGTTTGTTTCAATTGACGGTCAGCGGCACTTGCCGGCGCGATCAGCTTCAAGAATCCCATTCCTATTTCGCATTGACGTCGCCTTTTGGTAGCGAGCGGTTTTCTTGTCTGCTCTGTTCGCTTTTCTCTCTAGCTTTGGCTCTGAGCAACAAGCAAAAGCCACATCCGACACAGTTCAGCGCAGTCCACGCGCCTGCCATCCATGGGCGACACGTCGGCGCCGGGGACGGCGTCCTCGTCCTCGTCCGACTCGGCTGAGAGCCCGGGCACGATGGAGAAGATCCCGACGACCACGTCGACGCTGCCCGATCCCGCGCCGTATCGGGCGCGGCGCATACGGACGGCGGCCACGGCAGCGACGGCGGCCACGGCGGCCACGGGGGCCACTGCAGCCACGGCGGCCGACGACCACGCGCCGCGCATGCCGGACGGCCGCGACAGCGACCCCGACGAGGAGCCGCCGCCGCCATTGGTCAAGCGGGTGATGGCCAAGCTCGGGCTGGACCCGATGATCCTGAAGTTGATGTTGAAGTATGTTGTCTCTTGTCGTTCCTGTTTCTGTCGTTTCTGTTTCTGTCGTTTCTGTTCTTTCTGTTCAGTTGTTTCTGTCCTGTCGTTTCAGTCCTGTCGTTTCAGTCGTTTCTCTCCTGCCCTTCTGTCCTTTCGTTTCTGTCCCCTCTCTCCTCTCCTTCTGTCCCTCTCCTCCTCTCCTTCTCTCCTCCTCTCCCCCCCCCCTCTCTCCTTCTCCCCCACGCTGACTCCGACAGAGGCTCGCTGGCGCCGACCATCTCCATCGCCATGTACCAGTCCGACGGGGTCTCGAACCTGTACCCGACGCTCGGCTACCTGATCCCGATCATCTCGGTGCTGGCGATGCCGATCCTGCCGCGCGGCAAGTTCCTGCAGACGCTGACGCTCAACGTGCTGTCCATCTGCACGGGCTCGGCGCTGGCGCTGCTGATGGTCTACTCGGGGGTGGAGGCGCGGCGACACACGGCGGGCACGCTGACGGCGGCGCAGCTGGCGGCAGAAAAGGCGACGGGGCGGCCGCCGTACAACTCGAGCCAGTCGGCGGTGCTGGCGGTGTGGCTGTTCGCGGCGACGTGGGCGATCAACACGCTGCGGGCCAAGATGCCGGCGTTCAACCTGCCGGTGATTGTGTTCTCGATCCTGATCAACGTGGCGGCGTCGTTTGGGCCGATGATGACGACGACGGCGGCGGCGGAGGCGTTTGTGAAGCAGATCCTGACGGCGATGCTGATCGCGCAGGCGCTGTCGGCGGGCGTGTCGCTGCTGGTGTTCCCGGTGTCGAGCCGCGGGATCCTGATGGCGCAGATGCGCGGCAAGCTGGGGCTGCTGCGGCGGGCCGTGGCGCTGCAGGGCGAGTATCTGCGCGGGCTGGAGCGCGAGGACATGTACGCGCTGGCGACGGTGGAGACGGCCGTGGGCGAGCTGGGCCACAACGACGGCACGGGCACGGGCACGGGCGGACCGGCGGCGGCGGCGGCGGCGGCGCCGCGCCTGACCAAGGAGGCCAAGGCGGCGCAGTCGCTGCGCGCCACCATCGGCGCCATCCACGACCTGTCGGGCAAGATGCAGCTGGAGCTGCGGTTCGCCAAGCGCGATGCCGCCTTTGGCAAGCTGACGGCCCACGACCTGGGCGAGATGGTGCGGCTGCTGCGCAACATTACCATTCCCGTCACCGGCATGAGCACCATCATGGACATCTTCCGGCGCACGGCCGAGCACCGCGGCTGGAACGAGACGGGCGGGCAGGCCGGCGCGGACGCCAACGACGGCGCCGGTCGCCGCAGCAGCGACAGCAACGACAGCAACGACAGCAACGACAGCAACGACAGCGGCAACGACAGCGACGACGCGGCCGCCGCCAAGGAGCAGGAGCGCCGGGTGTGGAACGACATCATGCGGCAGCTGCACGAGCCGTTTGCGATCCTGTCCGAGGCCATCGACGAGGGCCTCGAGCACGCCGGCCTGCAGCTCGACCTG
Organism: Grosmannia serpens; assembly: GCA_029299595.1. Lineage (NCBI taxonomy): Eukaryota > Fungi > Ascomycota > Sordariomycetes > Ophiostomatales > Ophiostomataceae > Grosmannia > Grosmannia serpens. The sequence continues at coordinate 6,513 of JANSMH010000248.1, forward strand.
CTGCCGAGGAACAAGGCGCAAAAGGCCGAGTACAAGGCGCAGCGGCAGCTGCGGCGGGAGGCCAAGGCGGCGGGCGAGAAGGCGGGCGACAAGGCGGGCGACAAGGCGGGCGACAAGGCAGGCGACAAGGCGGGTGACAAGGCAGGCGACAAGGCGGGCGTAAAGGCACAGGAGCCGCCGCCGTCGCCGCCGTCGCCCACGTCCCCCGACGTCGAGTCCGGCGAGCCGACGCGGCCCGGCGACGAGGGCTTCGCCCACGTGATCAACCGCAAGGTCGAGCGCTTCCACGTCTCGCGCAGCGGCATCCTGCGGCTGTGGGCGCGCGAGCGCGGGCTCCTGGGCGAGGGCGGCGTCAAGACGGCGGCGTCGCCGGGCCTGGATCCCATCTTTATGGAGCGGGAGCACCGACAGTCGCAGCTGTATGTGCTGCTGTACATGGAACAACTGGTGAGCACGTGATGGTGTTTGACGTTTTTTTCTGTTCCTTTCTCTTCGTCGTTCCTTCCTCTTCCTCGTTCCTTTCTCTTCCTCGTTCCTTCCTCTTCCTCGCTCCTCTTCTCGCTCCTCTTCTCGCTCCTTCCTCTTCTCCCACTCCCCCCCACTTCCCTTCCTCACCTCACTCACCTCAACTATTCCCACCTCACTCACTCACCTAAACTATCCCCACCTCACTCACTCACTCACTCACTCACCACCCCCAGATGCACGCCACCGGTGAGGCCGTCCAGGACCTCGTCACGTTTGCCGACCTGCGCGTCGCCGACGGCACCATGGACAAGAAACGGCTGCTGTTCCCCACGCTGCGACGCATGCGCAAATGGGCCGTCAGCGTGGTGACCAGCCGCGACGACAGCGGCAGCACGGAGGAGACGTCGGAGTCGCTGGAGCGCACGCTCGACGTCGTCTTCACCGGCGACGGCTTCGGCATCAAGCGCGACCCCGAGCACCTGCCGGCGGCCAACGCGTGGCAGCGCTTCGGCAACCGGCTGCGCGCGGTCTCGCGGCTGCTGGGCTCGGCCGAGTCGCTGTTCGGCCTGCGCGCCGCCTGCGCGACCATGACGGTCGGCATCATCTGCTTCCTCGAGCACACGCAGGTCTTCTTCCGCGAGCAGCGCCTGGTGTGGGCCATGATCATCATCGCCATCGGCATGATGCAGACGTCGGGCCAGTCCATCTTCGGCTTCTTCTGCCGCGTCGGCGGCAGCGCCATCGCCATGGTCTTCTCGCTCGTCATCTGGTACGTCACCGACCGGACCACCGTCGGCGCCATCGTCTTCCTCTGGCTCTTCCTCTTCTGCCAGTACTACTTCCTCATCCGCCACCCGCGCTTCATGGCCGCCAGCATGATCACCCTCATCACCCAGGTGCTCATCATCGGCTACGAGCTGCAGGTCCGCCGCATCGGCATCGCGCGCAGCGAGGCCACCGGCCAGCGCTACTACCCCATCTACGAGCTGGCGCCCTACCGCCTCGCCACCGTCGCCGCCGGCTGCTTCGTCGCCTTCATCTGGACCGTCTTCCCCCAGCCCCAGACCGACCGCGCCTGGCTGCGCCGCGACCTCAGCGCCACCATGTACCTGATGGCCAACTATTTCTCCGTCATCAACGAGACCCTGCGCGCCGCCATCGACCAGACCGGCGGCGACCCCGACCTGCCCGACACCCCGGCCTTCCGCCTGCGCAAGGTCCGCCAGAAGCTCTTCAGCAAGCTCATGACCCTGCTGCCGTCGCTGCAGGCCCACTCCGACTGGCAGCGCTGGGAGCCCAGCATCGGCGGCAGCTACCCCCGCGCCGCCTACGAGGACATCATCCTGCGCTGCGGCCGCATCCTCAACTACCTGACCCTCATCTCCTACACCGTCGACTGGAAGCCGCGCCACTCGCCCGCCCGCGCCGCCGACGCCGACTGGCTGGCCACCCTGGCCGAGCTGATCCGCGCCATCGGGCCCACCCACTACACCATCCTGTCCACCCTGACCCTGCTGTCCAACTCGCTGCTGTCCGGCCAGTCGCTGCCGCCCTACATCCCGCTGCCGCGGCCCTACGAGCTGACCCGCCAGCTGCTGTCCCTGGCCGACGCCGACGGCCCGGCCGGCCGCCCGGGATCCCGCGTGGGCACCGCCTCGGGCTCGGCCACCGGGACCGCCGCCTCGAGCTCGGGCGGCTTCCAGCACCGTCGCCGCAACAGCATCTGGAGCCGGAACAGCAACAGCGACAGGAAGCAGCAGCAGCAGCAGCTGCAGCAGCAGCAGCTGGCCGCCGTCAAGGAGGCCCAGAAAAAGAAGCGCGAGCGCCACCACCAGTCCGCCCCGTGGAAGGACCTCGCCGACGACGGCGTCAGCACCGCCACCGGCCTACCGACGCTGATGCGCGTGCCGACCCAGACGGCCACCAACCTGAGCCGCGTGCTCGACGCCAGCAACATGGAGCAGACCGGCTACACCGAGTTCGCCGTGCTGCAGGTGTGCAGCACGCTGGTGTGCGACGACCTCGAGGGCATGATCCAGGCCGTCAGCGGCCTGGTCGGCGTCGTCGACTTTAGCTTCCGCGTCGACATGTGCAGAGAGGCCGAGGCCGCCTCGACCGGAAAGGGCAAGACGGAGTAGTTAGGATGACTAAGCAGGGTAATACGTACGTGGTTTTTGGTGGTTTTTGGTGGTTTTTTTTGCTTTGCTCTGCTTTTCTTTGCTCTACTTTTCTTTGCTCTGCTTTGCTTTGCTTTGCTTTTTTGCTTTTTCTCGCCCTTGCTTTCCCATCTGACGCCGACGGCCAGACAAATCCCAGCAACCCGAAACGGCAGCGAACGATAACAGGCTAAGCACTGACGGTGTTGAGGCCGCTGATCGGCTCAAGACCTGCCTGTCAGCCAGACCACCCAGGTGCTCTTTGGACAAGACTCTTCGTCGTTGTCGCTTCTCCAACATCTATTCGACGACAGTATTAGTCGTCACAACATGAACACAAGCCAGATGCGGTCTGGGTATAAAAGAGGACGGCCTGTCCAGGACGGCCTGCCTGTCCGTCTCTTCTCTTCCCCAGACATCCCCAGCAGCCGCAGTCGGGTGAGCGCGTGTTTCTCCATGTGCCTCTCTGCCCCCAGCTGCTGACCGCTGCAGACGGATCGCGACAGCGACCACTCGACACGGTCCAGCCCCTAGCCGGGAGCACAACGAGCTCCAGAAGATTGCCAAGAAGCTGGGCGCCGGTGACGTCGACGACTACCCCGACGGCAGCTACGACCTGATCTGGACCGGTCCATACGCTTACTCGGCCATCACGTCCATCATGTCTGAGAGTTGTGCCGGGCTGGACTCCTAGGCCGGAGGCTAGCGGATATCTGCATACGACCCTCGTTGGTGCAAAAGCGCAGCATGTAACCTGACACGGTCATCGCCAGACGAGAGGGGAAATGGAAAAACAGCGAAAAAGCGTGTCGCGTTCCACCGTATCTGCGTGTGCTGCGTCGTCCATCAGGTGATTTCCCTTTCCGTTCCCACCTCCGGGCTTTCGGTGCCGGAAGCCTGCATGACCACGGTCAGCTGCCTCCTCCGTTCCCTGTTTGCCTATCTAGAGCTTCCGAGTGTCTTAAGAGAAGGTCCGATTTGCGGCCGATTGCCATAAAAACGGCCGAAGGTGGAAATTGATGACAGTCATACAGAGCTGTGAAAGCTGATGCTAGTATGTGAAAAGAAGCCGAAGCCGTAGCTGTGCACAGGCGTATATAAGCCTGCTCGGTCTTCCCTCCCGACTCTGCAAAGCGATCCAAAGCGATCCAAAGCGATCTCCAAAGCGATCCCACGCAAGCGTCTCTGCTCTCTCTGACGGACCATCACCAACCTCTCAGCACAGCTGGCAACCACCCCCGCGACACCATGGCCACTCCCGAAGACCCGCTCAAGGGCGTGTACTCGCACATCAACGGGTCGCCCGACGACCTGCTCGACCGTCTGGCCGTGGCCGAGCTCTGCAAGGGCTGGCCGCTGTACCGCGACGCGTCCGAGTGGAAGAACTTCCGCTCGCTGTTTGCCCCGACGGCGACGGTCTGGACCAGTGGGTGGCATATGCTCTGGTGCGCTGTGTCTTGTTTTCTGCTGACACCCCGGCCAGCCTGGTCCGGCCCGCTTCCCATTGACGACTTTATCGCGGTGTCCAAGGCCGGCAAGGAGGCCGGCGCCTTTATCATGCACCGCGAGTGCGGCACGCTGGTCGAGCTGGGCGCGCGTCCGTCGTCGTCGTCGTCGTCGTCGTCGCGCCGCCGCGCCATTGGCAAGATGAAGGCCACCATCACGCAGCGCTTTGTCGACGCGGCCGGCGGCGTCGCCTTTGACGTCGACTGCGACTGCCGCTTCTTCTTCTTCTGCGAGAAGGAGGCCGCCGCCGGCTGGCAGGCCGTCTACGTCAAGCTCATCTACGAGAAGGACAAGATCGTGCCGGTCGACGGGCGCGTGCCGGCCCTCTCGGCCGACGAGCGCCACTTCATGGCCACGGCCCTGCCCGAGGGCTACCGCCACCTCGGCGTCATGCAGCGCCGCCTGGGCTACCGCATCGACCCGGCCCTGCCGACGCTGCGCGCCCCGCACCGCTGGAAGGCGCTGTACGCCGCCATGGAGGCCTGGCTGGCCGGGGACGCCGTCGACCTGTGGGACGGGCCCGCGCCCGACGGGAACACGCAGACCGGACCGGCCGTGCGCAGCAGCGTGCTGTAGGCGGCGACGGCGGGCCCTGCCGTCTCGGCTGCACCGATCTGCCACGGCGTCCTTGGCCGGTCGTATGTCGGGCGTCTTCCATAGCTCGACACGAATAAGACTACAGTCTGGAGATCTGTGCCGGTGGTGTCGCGTCTCGTGGCTCTGCGCTGCATGTATCGATTCCAGCGAAGACGGAGACACACTGGCTTGTATTCAGCAAGACTTTACGTGGCAGTCCTTGTACCGCTGTGCAGTAGTTATTATATACGAGACAGGATTGAGCTATAATATCCAATTCGCCGGGTTGACATACCATGCAGGTAGCCACAGGAATTCCTTTACGCCCAGTCGGTTGGCGCTGGACAAGGAGGTCATCTCTTCGGTGGGGGACGATCGAGAGCGCACGACGCGTTCCCCTGGTGTCCACACCCGGAGATAACAATATTATTGACAACGCTGTCAATGACTACGAGGACAGAAATGAACAATGTCTTTGCGGCATAAAAACCTGCTGGGAAACCAAGACATCAGACTCTTGATCAGCAGAAGTGAAACGATCATCCCATTAGCTCAAAGACTGCTTGATCCTGCTGCATGCCATTGCAGCCATCATTGCGTCGACTGCCCATCGCTAAAGACGTCGGGTGTGCACTCCATCAGAAACGGTGGACGAGGAGGAGGAGGAGGAGAGTGCGATGCCATCATGACAGCTGCTGCTGTTGCTGTTGCTGTTGCTGTTGCTGCTGCTGCTGCTGCTGCTGCTGCTGCTGCTGCCGCCGCTGCTGCTGCCGCCTTGGACGCCTCGGCGGCCGCCTTGGCGGCCGATCGGTTCCTCTCCCGGTACATGTCGCGCATCTCTCGCTCCTTGCTCTCGCCCCTCCACGTCCGCCCCTGCAGGTGCCGCAGACACAGCTGGTTGCCTTCGTCGGGGTAATACAGCCAGCAGGCCCAGTTTCGCCACGCCGCCGGGTCGTTCTTCATCTGTGTGCGCGCCCGCTGGCCGATGTGGTCCTCGATAAAGTCTCCTCGGCCGATGGCCAGGCGGGACGAGAACACCCGCTCCAGGTAGTGGGCTGTCGAAGCCAGATGCGTCTTGTCGTACCAGAAGAAGAGGGGGGTCAGCGGGAGGCGGTCATGGGCAGACACGGCGAACTCGCTCTTCAGCGAGACCGTGAGGGATCTCAGGTTGGGAAAATCCACGACGTGAGGCGACGTGGCATAGCGCAGCATGCGGATCGACGGCATGCAGATGTAGCGCACCGGCACTGCCTCCTCGGGGTCGGCGCACGAGGACACCACCGAGGTCGTGTCCTGGCTGTCGGAGTCGAGCGGCCGTGTCGCCCGCTCGTCTTGTCTCTCGGCTTCTTCCTGTCGCTCGTCGGGCCCGGCCGCTGCTTCTCCGTGGCCGGTCTTTTGCCGCTGTGCCTGCTCATCGGCAGCCCGCGTCTCGCACGTCCCCATGACCTCCAGCATGGCTGCCAGCGGGATGTCCGACACGAGGGTCCAGTCGTGCTGCTGGATCCAGACGTACGGCGTGGTGGCTGCCCGCACGGCCGTCCGCACGGCCAGGCCGAAGCCGAGCCGGGCCGCCGGCTCGATGAACGCAATGCGGCCGTCGGCCGAGCGCGTCGTCGTAAAGGCCACGGCATTGTCGGCGATGAAGGGGGACCCGTACTCGGCGAGTCCGCTCGAGACCGTGCTGCCGCCGCCGCTGCTGTCGGGCCCCGGTGCCCACACGTCCCGCACCAGACGCCGCACATTGTCCTTGTAGGCCACGTAGGACCTGGCCACCTCGGCCGTGACGCTGCCCTTTTTCAGCCGGGCCCGCGGCACCACGCGGTCGTACGTGTCCAGGACGACCGTGACCGGACACGTCAGCAGCGCCGGGCAGTGGGCGCGGAACGAGGCCAGCACGGCCGACAGCAGGTCCGTGCACGGAGCCGACGGCGTGGGCGACGTCGTGAGGATCACCGTCAGCAGGCTGGCCACGTCTGGGGCCGCCTCGGCGTCCACGTCGACGGCGGCCGGCGGTGCCGTGGTGGTGGGGGCCGCCGCCATGGAGGCCGCTGCCGGAAAGGCTCAGAGGACGACGGGTTTGGGCGAGCCGCGGCAGTCGACAGAAACGCGGGGGGTCCTCGGGCAGGATGACGTGGAAGAGGCCTTTTTGCTCTTTTTATTGGGCTTTTTTTGCCTTGCGCTTTTTGTTGTGCTGTGCAGCTTCGCATCGCCCTTTGTTTCTCGTTCCGAAAATTTGGTCGCGGCCGAAGCTTGCACTGCGGGGCCAGCGGCTTGCCATCGGGGCTGGCGTCTCAGGTGCCGGAACACATTGTACGACTCGTCCTGCCCTCGAGAAGGCCCTCATGCACGGATGGAATCACAATTGGCTTTGCGCGCTCGGACGCGATGTGTCTATGGAATTGATTTCGTAAGCCTGGACCTCGACCGATTCGTGCCGTCGCCTGCGGCTCCTGGGAGAAGGCGCGACCAGCCTTGGCCGCCGAATCGGGAAGCAGCAACCTGCAGTTGTCGGCCCACGCAGCTGCATCATGACTGTATTCAAAGCAGGCAACAGCTTTGCATTCGCTGCCTTGCCTTGAGCTGCGCTCTCCACCATGAATAAGCCAGAGCTCGGATCGTCACGATGAGAGCTACGTCAGCCAGTAAGACTGCTCAACGTGCGCTCCAGAAACCAGAGGCGGGTCACACGCACCCTTTCTGTCTTATGTGCTGCGCCTCTCCCAAAGCCGACACTATCCACCCTCCGGGTCTCGGATCGCACTTTTTGCAACTCGCGACTTGCCTGCTTTTTGCTTTTTTTTTGCTTTTTTTTTTCTCCTCTGCTGAATTGCCACTGCCGTCATGTCGTCCGTATCACATCTGCAACCCAGCAAATCTCGCTGCGAATACGTGCGCCGCATACGGCCAGATCAGCTGGCTACCACCCAGGTCTGCCTTCTCGTTGGTGAGTTCTTTTCCCACATGGCCGTGTGTTGATCCCATACTCTTTTTGGTGGCTGGCATTTCGGTTCCTTGGTCCTTTCCGGCGTGCTCCGTCTTCCAGAACTTCTCCAATTCCCCATTTCCCCGACCGCTCTCTCCAACGATACAAAGTTGGAGTTTCCGCATCTTGCAGGTGCCAATGTCGCGGCAGTGCCAACGCAGCTCCTTTTTCTTCTTTTCTTTTCGCCAATGTCCCCCGGCTGGATGTCCTGCGAGGCCTACGCGACCCCTTGCGCCTAGACCAGCATTCTGCGCCCTCGCAAAGTGGGCTTTCCCATCCGTCTGTGAAGAAAGTTCACCGACAACGGATGTCTCTGCGGGGAGTCTGCATAGTGCCAGCACTGGCCAATGGCAAGGCGCGCTCTCGTTGGGGCCAATGCACAGTGCAAATGGGACAGCCCATCACAAAAGACCCCAGGCGCTAGTGGCACCTCCGGAATGCACGCCATGCCGGCCCAGGCAGCACCCCCCCGTACATAGTATTGGCGGAAAAAAAAACATAGGGTGCCCTAGAACTGCCCTAGTGACATTTCCATTGCTGTTGCTTTGCCCATGTAGCCAATCACACAATGGCCATTCAAATAGCCCCGGTTTTTTCTTGGCTCCGGGGCCACATCCCAGGAAGGATAATCTGGGGCACGGGAAGAATTTTTCGAGTCATTTCTTTTTTTTTTTTTTTTTCTTCCTGCGTGGCCGCGGAAACGGCACCTGGAAAAAGTACGCTGCTCGTATCTTGGCTCTCACCGTACCGCGACCGCTGCAGATACAGCCCTTGATGCGCTGTGGGCATCAATGCGCGCGCAGACCGACAAACGCCGGGCCAGGTGACAAGTCATCCCCAGAGTGGGCCTGAGTCTCCCCCGGGGGCTAAGGAGCTGCATGTGACCACGAGTTCTCGTACAGAGCCCCCGGGGGTACATAGTAGCCTACAATAAGCGCTACCACCAGAACAAGCAGGAGGCGACGTAAGAACTATCCACCCGGAAAAGGGCTGCCCCGGAAGGCCGCTTCTTTGCCCAGAACGCCGAAGCGTCTTTCCCTGTTGGTCTCTTGACCAGTTTTACGGTTTGTTTCGCGACAATTCCCTCGTTGCCGTACTTTGCCCCTTGGGACTTGAGCCTCGCGTCGATCGCATGGAGCTGATTCCGGGAGGGAGGCCCTGGGGGTCTATTCTGATTGGCCCACGATGCAACCTACTCCGTAAGGGAAGAGAAAAGGGGTTGCGGGTTCCCAGACCTCTGCAGAACTCTTCTCCATACCAGCTACCAGCCCGTACCAGCCGTACCAGCCGCACCAGCCGCAGGAGTCCCGAGCACGTCTAGTGGACCCATCCTGCTGACGCTCTGGGCAACGGTCGACGCTGGCTGTTGTGCTCTTCCCGGGGGGGGGACGAAATGGCCTTTTCGAGCAAGGCGATGCAAACAGCTGTTCTGTGGCATCTGGAAAAGTCTGGGGAAGACAGGGGTTTGCTCGCAAGCCTGGCTGTCTGGCCTGCGAAGGCCCTCGGTTACTCGCACGACGGAGAAGGAATGTCATGGCGCTAGGTCCGCCTAGTGCCAATGGAACATCGCAATGTGACAGCAAGGTACGGGCGGCCGCTCTTTGTTCGCGACAATGCTGGAAAAGAGCGGGTGCATGCCTACTCCGTACCAACGTGGAAGACGGATAGGAAGGTGACCATGTTCTTTCGCCGGCTATCATTCCGCCACCCGCTAAAGTCGACGTCTCGTATTTGTATGGGGAGAGGATACCGTGGAGAAAGGCCGCCGGAACCTGCTTTCCAGCAGCGGCCCAGGTTCCCTGAAACTCCCATGTCTCTCTCGCTTTCTTTGTCTCCGCGCTAGCCGACCACGGGGCGCGAAAGGAGGCCGCCCTGTGCCTACAGTACGGAGTAGCAACCGCTGCATGCGGCTGCCCCACACGGCCTTCAGCGAGTTTTCGGGCATGGGGCGTGTCTGTAAGATGAAATGCAGCACACAATATCCGGAGCTTTTCCGGCCGAAACATCCGTGTACGATCAGACTGAAGCGGCCGCGCACAGCCAGCACCGTGTAAGATGCTTAATTGCCGATGGACTATTCATGGCACTGTGGCAGGTTTCCTCTGCCTGGAACAGCCGAGCAGAGCTGGCGAGCATGTTGCGGATCGAAAGCACCCTGTCTTGTTTGCAGTGGAATCAACACCTCCGGCAGGAGTGCTCCGCAGAGACATGTCAATTCTCAGAACCAGCTCGCCCAAAAAACCAGCCATTGGCCCTAAAACGTGCATTGGAAAGGGACGTTCTCTCGCCTGTGCACTGCTAACAGCTTCCCGTGCTAGTAAGCTACGAGATTGGCTAAATCCGGGGTAAGACGCCGCTGGTTTGCGGGGGGGGGGGGGGGGGGCTACCGATCATGCTCAATATTACTGGAAAGCGTGCTGCGTGTCGACACTGGTAGGGAGTTTTCTTGCATCCGCCCTTTTGATCCCTCCGCCTAGCGGCTGTCAAGAGAATCGCGCTCGCCCGCAGAGGATCCAGACCACACGTCTCTCCCTTCTGTCGGCCCATTTCGGCTGTCCTGTTCTTCTGGACCCCCTGCATGACGGTGGGTCTGTAGCTGCTAGGACGGCATGCCATGAAAAGCAAGGAAGCAAGGCAACCACTACACCTGACCGATGTCTGAGGAATGTGTGGATACTGGCCAGTTTTCGTAGCTAGAGTGAATCTGGGGAAATGGAGCAGGTTTTGTTCCAAGAATGCATACGTGCATACTGCTTACGGGTGTTCTAGCGGGAGGAAGAGGAGGTTGCGTTTGCGAGGTACCAGTAAGCAATATAAGATATAATATCACGAGTCGCTGCGTTTCACAAGAATAGATTGGATGCTAGAAGGAGCTCGAGACAGCCCATTCGCCATCCTGGAAATGCCCTGTCAGACCGCCAGGCCCATCGTGGCAAAGACCATGTTCGGCATATATTGCTTGCCCACTGGCAGCTTCGGTCTACGTCGTGAGCGTGCCTCGAGCCGTTCCATCCTGTACATAGTAGAGGCCACGGACGATGGTACCGATTAGGGCATTGAGCCGCGCGAACAGGCTCGCTCCCCTGCTGTATATAGCTTTCCCCTTGGGCCACGCGGGGCGGCAGAGGGATCAGAAAAACCTGCGAGAGCACCGACGAAAAATGACAAGTGGTGGTGTCAGGCATCGTGGTCTGCCCCTAGCCGCAAGGAGAGCCATGCGCAACCTGGACGGTCCGCAGGCCGTTCCTTTGCCCCGGAATGAGCAGCAGAAATGGCCGGCCACGCGCAGGAAAAGTGATACGATGGCCAGCTGCACAGAGACCAAAGCGAACGATCCGGCAGCGGAGGCAGCACAGGCCACAGCGGCCGGGGATTCCACGACGCCGAGGACAGATCGCGGGCGGCAGAAGGTCGCTGGCTGGAAGGGACAGGCCAGGCAAGCCGCCGACGTGCTCGAGGTCACAGGCTGCAGCGCTGCAGAGGCGCAGACACGGGTGTCACGCTGCACGTTGCAACCGGACACGGATGGTGAATGGGCTCTGCACGCTAGTAACATGGCAGATGTCGAGCGCTGCTGCGTTCTTGGACGCCCCGAGAAGCACAAACGCGCAAACTGATTAGCGCAGTCTGGACGTGGCCGGCGATTGGCTGGGGGAGGCTGTGAGGCCGGGTGCAGGAAGGCGTTGCATCTGGGGGGAGGAGGGAGGGTGGGAAGGAGGGCGACGGTGGACTCGACGGGGTGGCTGTCGAGAGAGCTCTTGCATGCATCCGGCAGGATTCGTCCTACAGATGCTACTCCATGGTTCGATTTGGCCCGTCGGCGGGTAAATGGAGAGCGGCGGACGGGCAGAGAAACAGGCGAGGAACAGTCGGGGGGGGGGGGATTGCACTTCGTGGCACTGTAGGAAGCCCTCATATACGAGCACCAACAGCCCGCAAGACTGAGGCCTTTGTCTCTCTGCTCGACACGATCAGCTGGTGAGATCTGTTGGTAGCCCCGTGGCATGATCAGGCCCGGGCGTAATTAATCAGATGCTCTTGGACGGAGAGCCCACAAGGGAGCCCAGCCCGCCCTTCCCTGGAGGCTGACGCATGGCAGACGGCGGATGATGGAAAACGACCACATCTTTAATTGTTGCGTTCGGGAACTGGCATTGGCCCCATCGCCAACGCGCGCACCCGCTTCGGTGGCCCAGCGTCCCCACCCTCTGTCAAGTCGCAAGTCGCCAGGAAAACAAAAAGTGCACTAAGGACGGTGACGTTGTCGGCGGTATTACGCACAAAGTTGTACTGTGCCTAACGGACCGGTGGAGCACCGCGTACGCGCCTTTCTTCTTTCTGTTTCTACGTGCTGTTAGTGCCCTTCTTACCCCGTAAAATCCTTTTAGTGCCGTTCTACCCCGTACGGGCTCCGTGCCGCCCGATCTGTCCGTACTGTGTCGTGGCGCGGGAGCTGGCGGGCGAGGGCCAGCGCCGGTTCTTGGGGGGGAACGGCTTTGTCAGGGCTCTGCTGCTCTGTTAGTCATGGGGGGCCGCCCAGCCACCTTTTGGCAGCCTCGGTCTGCTGTGGCGGCCGTGGCCCCCTTTTTCTCGTGTGGTCACCTGCTCCGTCTTCGCTGGCAGCTGCTGGATCAGCCCTTCCTTTCCGGCCTTTCGCCCCTAGTACTCCGTGCTAATTTCACCAGGTGCAATGTAAGCCGTAGCGCGCTTTTCTGTCGCCTAGCCCGTCTTCCCAAGGCATGTGGCGCATGCCTCTTCGCTCCCACGAGTACGAGTACTTCCACGCCGTCCTCAGATCGCGCCGCCTCACACACCCCCCCCCCCTGTCCCCCCCGGTTGCATCAAAGGTACGTGACTCCCTGCTCAGTCCTCCGTGCCTCGTAGCGTTCACCCCAATGCCCCACAGTCGCAGAACCGGGGTTCGTTTTCTGCCAATCGCATCGCGGCCATCTCTGCTTGTCCGCACTGTGCCTCGAGGGGTCCCCGTTCGCTCTTTCCCATCTCCAGGTCCCACACCACCCTCACCCCCCCCCCAGGGTCCTGCCCACAACGAGAGAGCCAGCGGTTATAACGGAGAGCGGGAGGGACGAGTTCAAGAAACGAACTGCAGGCGCGACGAACCCAATTTGAGGAAGCGCCTTTCGACTGCCTCTCTCGCCCTCTCCCTCCGAATCCCATCTTTTCCATCCTCCCATCCTCCCATCCTCCCATCTCTCTCCCTCTTCCCTTTTCCCTTGTCCTGCCCGTCTCTCCTCGCCACCATTCCTCTCCTTCTGCACTCCCCGTTGCCCTTCTGGGCGATTAGGAAGACCGAAACGGATCGCCTCCTGATTCGCCATCCCCCCTTTCTCACAGGACCGGAGTCACGGCTGGGGCCATTCACACGTTCTCTTTTTGTTGGGGCCTTGTCAACAATCGAGAGCTGCGTTAATCACTGCCGTCTCTCTCCCCCAATTACGTCGCCGCAGAGCCGGCTATACGTGTAATATATAAATCCCTTTCTGCTCGCCCATTCGTGCACTCTCCCTTTTAGCTCCCTCCGAATCTCGGTGGCCAAGCTCTTTGCCCCGAATGCACCTCGCTTCTCCCTCAACAGAACACACTGCATGATTGGCGTCTGCTCGTCGGCCCTCTCTCTTGTCTTCCCTCTCGCCGGCGCCTCTCCTGCGAGCGGCAGCATCCCGTCACCATGTCTTCCCCGGACTCCACGGCCCCCGGCCTCCGCGTGTCCTTCTCTCCGCTGCCTGCAGCAGCTGACACGTCGAACACATCGCCATCACCGCTTTCGGAAGCTGGCCCCATCACCGACGATACTGGTATGGAACGTCCTGTTGCGTTGCGCGCGCTGTCACCCGCACTCCTTCCTCGCTCGGCATTGCTTGCGGTCCAAGGTCCCCTGCTAACCTGGTTGCGTGCGCTGCAGCTTCTACAATAACAGTCAACGTCAGAACACCCGCGGCGACATTCCCGCCACCAAAGACGGACAAGCCGCGTCCGCACGTCTGCACCACCTGCCAGCGCTCGTTTGCGCGACTGGAACACCTCAAGCGCCATGAACGCTCCCACACCAAGGAGAAGCCGTTTGAGTGCTCACAGTGCACGAGGTGCTTCGCCCGCCGAGATCTTCTCCTGCGCCACCAGCAGAAGCTGCACCAGTCTACCACCCCTGCAGCGCGGCCGCGAAACCGACGGGAGAGCACGACCGGCGTTGCTCCCAGCCGTGCTCGCAAAAACAGCATGGCTGGGGGTCCCGCCGCCCCTGGTGTGAGCGGCAGTCTTGCCGATCTTGGCACTAGAGCTGCTGGTGGTGTCGGGGATCTAGCAACGACGATGCGACCTCGGGCAAACACCATCAGCCACGTTGACGCCACCGCGATGCAGATGATGACGCCAAACGCTTCCATGCTGCGTGGCATTCCACCGGGCCTGCACAGCAGGCATCCGAGCCTGACCGGCTTTTCGCTCGGCAGCATGGATCACCTCGGGGACCAATCCCAGTCCTTTGTCGGCATGTCGACCATCCTGGGGAACCGTGGCGTCAGCCACGGCCTGTCGAAGCTGGACACGAATGGAATCGGCGGTCTCGACTACGCCGGCGTACACTCGGCATCGGCTCTGCCATTGTTCAGTCCGGATTTCACCTTTGACGGATCCGGTTTTGGCAACGGTAGCAGAAACACGATCAACCCCAGCGCTCTGCACTACACGGATTCGCCCCAAGCATTGGCCCTGGACCCTACATCGGCCTTTGCCCACGGCGTCGGCGGCTATCGCGACATGTCCTCTACCCAGGACAGCTTCGACTGGTTGACTGGCTTCGGGAACCAGCTGTCTTTTGACTGCGCGATTGACGAAAATGCCGTTGACGAGTCGTCTCCGTCTGCGATGAGCACGACGAGCCAGAGCGGAATCAGCGATATCATGCTAGATGGCTCTACCTCTACCCATCTGCAACCGCTCACCACGTCTGTCCCTCCCGTGTCTTCCGGTGGCACTGCTCCGGCATCACTGTCCATGTGGCAGCAGAACAACGGAGTCGGCCACCAGCAAATGATGAGCAACAACTTTTCTCTCGACATGGGATCGACGTCTTTTTCAGACCTTCTGGGCGGCTTCCCCTTGTCGCCTCATACTTCGTCAAACGTCCTCGGTAGTCAGAATGGACAGAACCCGCTGAGCGGCGCCGGTGTTGTTCCGTCTTCGAATGGAAACATGGATACCTGCTTCTCCACGCCGCCGCCGTCGCTCAGCTCGCTCAGTCCTTCTCTGTTGACGGTTATGAACCCTGCCAACATGAGCCAGACGTTTGGCTTTGGCGTTGGTGGTGCTCCGCAAACTCCAACCTCGCTGAACGGTAGCCACAACAGCAACAACGACGGCGGCGAGGCGTTTCGCAACATCAGCGCGCCGGTGGCTACGATCACCGACGCGACAAGAAACGCCATTGTCAACGCTCTGAACTCGTCAGCTCTGCAGACTTCCTCCTTTGGCATGCGCAAATACTCGTTCAACGGATCTGGCTCGCCGTCCGCTGTACCCCCGTCCACCCTCGAGCATCCGGTCCCCAGCACGGGCGATCTGCAGAGATATGTGAGCGCCTATTTCCGGTACTTCCAGCCGCATTATCCATTCCTACACGTCGCAACCACCTCGTTTGAGATCTCGTCGGACCCGGAGTCTTCAACGGCCCTGGGCCCTGATGGTGGCCGGAATTGGGGTGGGAACAGCGGCATCCATGGTGCAGTCGGCGGCAGCGGGTGCTTGATCCTGTCTTTGGCCGCCATTGGTGCGCTTTACGAGTTGGAACACGAACAGTCTCGCATGCTGTTCACCATGGCCAAGCGGATGATCCAGCTGTATCTCGACGAACGTCGCAAGACCCATGTGCGGAAGGCACACTTTAGGAGAACACCCTCGGCCGACGTGAATGGACAGCCACAGCAAACGGACAACTCTGCAGACACACCGGTCTGGCTGGTGCAGGCCATGCTTCTCAACGTCGTATACGGCCACAACGGCTCCGACAAGCGGGCAGGCGAGATTGCCTCCACGCACTGTGCCGCTCTGGTGAGTCTCGCTCAGGGCGCCGAGCTTCTAAGACCAACACGCATCGACCCCGACCTGGACGACCTGGCCATGACCATGGGGGACGACATTGACGGCGGCAGCCTCTGGGGCGGAACCGATGCCAAGGCGGCCAAGGACGAGGAGCTGTGGCTGAAGTGGAGAGACATGGAAGAGCGGAAGCGTACGCTATATGCCATCTTCACGCTGTCGAGCTTTCTGGTGTCCTCGTACAACCACACGCCGGCGTTGACAAACTCGGAGATACTTCTCGACCTGCCATGCGACGAGGACTTCTTCGCCGCGCCGACGTGTGCCGAGTTCATGGCCATGGGCGGAGTGGCGGCTGCCAACCACAACCGGATGACGTTTCACGAGGCCCTGGGCAACCTGCTGAGGGCCAGTGAGAAGCAGGTGAAGCGGGTCAGTGGCGAGCTGCCAGCGGCTCACGGCGACACCCCTGGCGAGCTGAAGCCGAGCACGTTTGGCTGCTTCATCCTGATCAATGCCCTGCACAACTACATCTGGGAGACCCGGCAGCGACACCACAACCGGGTCTGGACAAACGAGGAAACAGAGAAGATGCACCGGCACATCGAGCCAGCTCTGCAGGCGTGGCAGCGCGCCTGGGCCGGCAATCCCCACCATGTAGCCGATCGACAGGTGCCCTTTGCCATGAGTGCCCTCGCCACGGACTCCATCCCGCTGCTGGACCTCGCGTACGTCCGGCTGTTTGTCAACCTGTCACGGTCAAAGGAGAAGTTCTGGCAGCGGAACTGGGATGGGCTGGCAGAGGAGCTGTCCCATGGCAGAGAGGTGGTCCAGCATGCAGAGCAGTCTCCGGTCTCCAATGCCGAGTCGTCCCTGACCGACCCTTCTTCGGACCTGTCTGGGGGCAGCTCGTCTGGTTTCATTGATTCTCCGGCAACACAGCTGTCGTCGTCGCCCGACTTCAGTGCGGCAAAATTCTCGCTGGCAGCATCGGCGCAGACGCAGGCCAGCGCACAGCAGTCCAAGCGCGCCACCTCGAGACGGGAGAAGCACCTGCGCAAGGCGGCGTTCTATGCGGCAGATTCGCTCTCTATGACGGACAAGCTCGGCTTCACGTTGGCGGACTTTTCGAGCAGGGAGCTGCCCCTGCAGTCGGCGCTGTGTGCCTTTGACTGTGCCCAGGTGCTCGGCGAATGGGCGGCCACGCTGCAAGACCGTGTCGGGCGATATCTGGGAATCCTTGGCCACGACGACGTGGACCTGGGCCAGGTGCCTGCAATCATGCTGCTTGAGGACGAGGACGTCAAGCTGCTCAACAAGATCCAAGACGTGCTCTCGACAGCCGAGGCCAAGATGGACGCCGAGCTATCCAACGGCATCAGTGGCTCTGCGGGTGGCTCTGCGGGTGGCATCTCCGGCCATCTCACCGCGCGCATGCAGATGGGAGAGCAGATTGGCTTTGCCGCCAAGATTTTGAGCGTCACGGCGTACATGCTGGGCAAGGCGGGCGTTTGGCCTGGTAAGCAGTTTCGGGTATGGGACGGAGCAACAGGGTACTTTCAGCTAACAGCATGCCCTAGTGACACATCTGATGGCCGAGTGTCTTGAGAATCATGCAGGCCACATGCGCTCTCGTGCTGAGAAGTCTGTTTTGGCCAGCGACTGATCGAACCGAAGTCTGCGATATACGACAGCTTTCCATCCAGCCGCGTCTGGATTCCGCCATTCACGCACCGGCTTTTGTGCTATTTCTTACATGTACAAACAATTCGATTCTGGTCTTGCTATTGTCATGCTATCTCCCCCTTTTTTTTTTTCAGGCGTGGTCTGGGCTGTTTTGGGAATTAAAATCGGGGTTTTCAAGAAATGCTGTACGGACGGATTGGTTTGTTTGGGATTTTTAGGGTTTGGCTACATGATAAAAGCTGGGTGGCTTTAGTTCTGCTTTATTTTTGTGGATTATGCTCATGACCGAAGGGTCCCAGGCGACAGACTTGGTGGGAAACGAAAGAGGGCGGGAGGCGAGATCTGGCATTTGGGAAAGCAGAAGGGACGGAGCGGTTTGAAAACGACGGCAACGGTTTCAGGTGCCGAATCGGTTGCTTGCCTGCCGGCCTGGTTAGGAGGCCTGGTAAGGAGACCAGGTTTTGAGGCCTGGAAATAGCATACGGAATATATGTGGTAAGGGAGAAATGTGGCAATGAGAAAATACAAGACGTCTGAGGCACAGGTTGTGACAAAGTAAAGATCTACGCTAGGTTCTCTCTATATGCAAAATGAAGCGCAATGTGCGCAGGAATATGTACAGGATGCCGTTCATTCATACGGGATGTTCTCTGCCTGCCGGAGTCTGCGAGCGCGGGTCAGGACAGCTGGCCGACCAGAGCAGCAGCAAAGAGAGCAGCGGCGAGCAGCAGGATGCCGGGAGCGGCGCTTGCAGCGGACGAGGTGGCGGACGAGGACGAGGACGAGCCGGAGGATACGGATGCCTGGGAGGTGCGGGCGGTGGAGGTGGCGGTGGAGGTGCGGGTGGACGAGGAGGTGGACGAGGAGGTGGAGGACGGCGAGGTGGTGACATCGACCTTGTTGCTGGCAGAGGTGCAGAGGCCGGTCAGAGTCTCGAGGGACGATGCAGAGGCGAGAGCGGCCGGCGTGGAGCCGCAGTTGGCGTACTGGGCCATCCAGATGTCGTTGTCGGTTTGGTCGATGACGACTGGGGGGGGGGTTAGCAGGGGGTAGAGGGGGAGAAGAGGGAGGAGAAGGAAGAAGAGGAGGAAGAAGAAAGAAGAAAGAAGAAGAAAGAAAGAACGAAAGAAAAAGAAAGAAGAGGAAAAAGAAGAGGAAAAAGAGAGAAAAAGAAAGAAGAAACAAGAAGAAAGAAGAGGAAAAAGAAAGAGAAAGAAGGAAGAAGAAAGAAAAAGAAGAAAGAAGAAGAAAAGAGAGAAAAAAAAGGAAAAAAAGGAAAAAAAGAAAAAAGAAGAAGAAGAACAACAACAACACCACCACCACCATCATCACTCACCATAGGCAGAACGCAGAAAGGTGTCGCCCAGCAGGGAAAACTGGGAGCTGGCCTGGATGCCGAGCATGCACTGGGAGCCGGACTGGCGGATGAGCTCGTTGAAGGGCACGCTGACGGCGACGCCGGCAAAGGAAAAGTCGAGCGAGCCGCTGGCGGTGGCGTAGCGGCAGTCGACGTAGAAGAAGCCGCTGGCGTCGGGCCCGTCGGCGACGCCAAAGTCGGCGGCGATGTCGGCGGCGAGGGCGGCGGGCAGGAGGGTGAGGGTGGAGCCGCTGTCGAGGAAGACGGGGAGGGAGCTGTTGGCGTAGGCGGTGGAGCTCGCGGCCGAGCCGTTGGTGAGGCCGACGGCCGTCATGTTGATCCAGTAGCGCGGCACGCCGTCGGGGCTCTGGGCGGCCGGCAGGATGGGCAGGCGGGCGAGGCCGCCGCCGAACTTGGACGTGTCGACGCCGCCGAAGACGACCACGCCCTCCTGCTCGTCCTTGCTGCCGAGCGCCAGGCTGAAGGCCTTGACCCGCGTCACGTTCTGCGCCGCCAGCTCGTCGACAAAGTTGGCGTAGCGCGTCGTCAGGCCCTCGCCGTAGCCGATGCCCAGGATGCCCGCAAACTCGTCCGTCGTCGACGAGGCCACGCCGAACTGCACCTGCCGCAGCACCGCCGCCGTGCCCGGCAGCCCGATGCTGTCGCGCCCGTACGTGATGTTGGCCGACCCGATGCCGTACTGCAGCTGCTTGCCCGTCCCCAGCGACGCGAACGTGCTCGAGGCCGACGTGTCGAACGAGCCCACCGCCTCGCAGAAGCTCGCGTCGCCCAGCGACAGCCCCGAGCACGTCGGGTTCACCCACAGCTCAAACGAGCCCGTGTCCAGCTGCACAAACTGCGCCTGGCCCGGCGTCCCAAAGTTGACTGGTCCCGTTGTTAGCCATGATGCTTATGTCATGATGCTTATATAAGCACACCCACACACACCCACACACCACACCCACACCCCCCAACTCACGCTTGGCATAGTAGGCCACGTCGGACCGGTTGGCCAGGCTCAGCTCCACGGCACGCTTGCCAAAGTAGTTGGCATTGGTCGAGTGCACAATCTGCATGTGGACGCAGCCGTCGTGCATGTCGGTCGTGCCATTACTGGCGCTGGCGCTGGCGCAGGCTGCGGCGGCAAGCAGGACCAGGACGGAAGACAGTCGGGCCATGATCGACACAGATGTGGGAGAGAGAGAGAGAGAGGGAGAGAGAAGAGGACGGGAGAGAGGAGGCCTACTGTCGAGGCGACTGCATGGACGACTGATGGGACTGGCGGGCAGACAGGTGATGGAGGCGAATCCGGCAGTCGTCGGAAATTAGAAGATTACTAACCGGTCGTATCAAACGCGCGCTCGCTAGGAAGAAGAGAAGAAGAGAAGAAGAGAAGAAAGAGAGAGCGCAGATGGCTGGCAAAGAGTGATAGGCAAAAAAGGGGTCCCGACGAGCACCTGGCAGCGGAGAGGGAAAATGAATGGAGCACAGCTGGCTGAGCAAGCAGCTGGGGAAAAAAAAGGAGAAGAGGCTTTTTTTTGTTTCTGTCCGATGCCAGATCGCGGGGAGCCGTCCTCTTTTTGTGTCGTCGGGCGCCAAGACGGGGGAGGGCTGACGCCGAGAAGACAGGGAAAGGAGGCTTGGAAACAAAGAGGAAGGAGAGGAGGTAGCGAGAGACGGAGAGGGAGGGAGAGAGAGGAGAGACGGCTAGACGGCGCCCTAATATCCAGCACCAACAACTAGCTGCCGAAAAGGAGGCTCATTCGCCGCTTGGAGGCCGAAACGCTTTGGCTGCCTTTGCGCTTCAGGGGTCGATTGGATAGCCAACAGCCTCTGCGGGTGGAGGCGAGGCGCAGAGCCGCTGCTCATTGGCCGACGCCCGGGGACCGACCAGGGGCTGAGGCATGGTTGTTAATATGGCAAGATGTCTTGTGGAGACGCTGCCTTCAAGAAGGGAGAGGAGCCTGCCTTGCCGGATCTCCAAGAGGATGGCAGACAATGACGTGTTGGTTCCGATGGGCACCTGCAGCGTACTTTTGGGCGTCTTGTCGTCATTGCGTGCCTTTCTTGCTTTTTTCTTTCTTTTCTTCTTTCTTTTTTTCCTTTTCTTCTTTCTTTCTCTCTTCCTTTCTTCTTTCTTTCTTCCTTCTTTCTCTCTCTTTTCTTCGCCGTCTCTCCCTGCAGGTCGCAGCGCCGGCCAGCCCCAGCCTCCTCGCCAACACAGCTCATTCGTACGATGCACGTCGTATTCCCTCACCTGCCCAGCCTGCCCAGCCTGCCCAGACTCCAAACCCGCCCCCTTTAGCCCCACGGCTGAAACTGCTCGGGGCCTGGCGCGGATCAAACCAACAGCGCATGTGGGGGCTGGCACTCGCGCCCAGCCAAATCCTGTGGTGCACAAGCGGTCGACCCGGCCGCTGGGCCGTTCTTGGCTGTTTCCTGCGGGCTCTGGGCGTCCCAGCCATGGCCGACGCGTTCTCGCCCACGTCTCAGCCAGGCCTGCTGCTGGCCCCTGCCATGAAACGCAAGGTGCAGCCCGGTCCGTCAGAACGGTCGGGGGGGGAGGAGACACACTCTGAGAATAAGCTTCTCTAGAAATAGACTTTGTGGTCTGCGTGGTCGCGCGCAACGTGTTGACGAAATTTCGTGTCGTGTCAATCGCCCACTTTCGCAGAGCATTGCAGCATTCGCGGGCGGAAGCCGTCACCACGTGAGCTGCCTCCGGGGTGGACCCTTTATAGGCTACCGCAAGACGCTAGTCGTCAACAAGCTACCAATCCGGCCCGTATAGCTCAGTGGTAGAGCGTATCACTTGTAAGCCAAGTGCAGATGTGCGAGATGCTAAGGTCCATGGTTCAATCCCATGTGCGGGCAATTTTTTGAATTTTTTTTTTAGTGAGCTCCAAACAGCGCATTAGGGCGGAAGCGCTAATAGAGACTGGCCCCAACAGCAGCCGCCATCGCGTTTCTGTTGCCGCCGAGCACGCTCTGCGGGAGTTGCTGATTGCCAAGTCGGCCACCTGGGCGGCTGCATATCGGCGGCAGAGGCAGCAGAGCGAATCGCTCTCTACAACCAGCGGCCACTCAGTGGAGACTTGCTGGTCTCTGTTGTCTGCACAGCCTCCAGCTGTTTGCTAATATATTATACGCTTATTTTTAGTGTAAGTTGGAGCTTTAGTGTTGCCCGTTGACCCGAGGACTGATTTGAGCAAGCGGCCTATTACTCAAAAGGGCCAGCCACAGTGCATTTAACGGCGTGAAACAGAGACCGCCACCGGCTCCGACCCGACCTTTCCCCGAGGCGTAGACACAGGGCAGCCCGCCCCCTCTTTTCCTTACTTGGCCTCCTGCAGGATGCCTCGCTTGCATACGCAATGACTCGCCGTCCTCTTGCCGCATCTTGTGTCTTGCCCAATGTCGGCCTGACTCTGGCCTGCGTCATTGGCTGGTCGCCAGGCAGAAGCGCGACCAGAAGGCTAAACGAAGATCGGGCATGACGCTCTTTTTTGGGGAGACGTCCGAGGCCGGAACATGCACAAGACATGCCGGATGCGCCATGGACGAAAGCCGATAGGCTCCTCGGCCCCGGCCTGCAGGACAGGTGTTGCATTGCCTCTGCCTCGCTGCTCGCGGATGACTGGACGCGGACCAGTTCGGCGGCTTAGGCTACAGTTGGCCTAGCGCCGCTTCGTGCCGCCCCGATATACGCGCTAAGAGAGAGACACCACTGACTGAGCGCACGGCACAGCGCTCCTTCGGATGCACGACCGTCGCATTCGGTTCTGAAGGCCGGATTTGTGGGCTGTTTCTTCTGTGGGACATGTGGCTCTCCTGTTGAGAGGCGCGGGATGCATCGCCTTCCACTGCATTCTGTCCCCTCCTCGCCTCCTCCTTGCGCCTGTTCACTCCCCTCTGGCCAGTGTCCTCGCTCTCGCCATACGGAATCATGTCGGGTCCAATCCCATCGCCTCCAGCACCTGCCGTTGCCGTTTTTCCGGTTCTCTCTTTTCTTTCTCTTTTTCCTTTCCGGCGGCTGCATCGAGACGTTTGAGCCGTCCGCCTGGGCCAGTGGGGGGCCGCTCTTCTGGCAGGACGGCAGGAAGACCGGCCAGAATTTCCGCCCTCGAGGCCGCCGGCTTCGTCGACCTGCACGAGAAGACGGTCAAGGTCCGACCCTTCCGGTAGACTGCTAAACTACCAAAACGGCAATGTCTCTTTTTGGTGCGTGGCCGCAAGACCCCAGACAGCAGGAAGTCGGCCTTCTCTGCATGGCCTCAAGGGCTTCATCCTCTTCCTGACCGACATCCTCGGCTGGTCCCGCGACGAGGTCCTGGTCGACGAGCCCACGTGCGCAGTATGCTGCACAGCACCATATATCACAGATACGTCAATGACCGCGCCATATACGCGCGATAGCCGCTTTCTATAGCCGAGGCTTAGGCTATCCTCGAGATGGGAAAGGAGATCACCATGTTCGTTGGCACAGCTTGCAGAACGATATTCCACCACCTGCCGTCTGAGACAAGACCTTCCCAATTGACTACTCCATGATACCGCTCTTTGTATGTTATTTACACCGACTGCCCATTATGAAAACTATGTATGCCATCCATCTTGATGCAATATGGTATCTTCGGCAGCGAACCTAAACGTGGCTGCATGTATTCTGCCCAACGCCTCCCAAAACACCCTTTTGGCCCCTCCTTATTTTGGCTTTCGAGTCCCGGAACAAAACGACGGCAAGCAGCAGCAGATCGCCGAATGCAATGTCTTGTGCTTGGGCGCCATCTTTGTCCTGCATTTCCCTTTCCTGTTCTGCATGTTTTCCCGGCCATGTAGCTCCGTCGAGCGGCTGGAGCCCTACTCTGCGTTTCGACGAAGGATACTGGCCATGGACAGGTGAATCGGCACCGTAGGCCGCGCGATATCCATGCTCCTGCTTGGGCCGTGGCGGGCACCCGGCGTGCGCACGTTCACGCGCCCGCCACGTGACGCGATACGCGTCGGCATGTGCATGTTGTCGCTGTCGCTGTCCGAATCGTCTTCTATTGCGCCGTCTGGGTGCTCGTAGGTCGCGAGCCGCGAAAAGTAGTCGGCCAGGCCGTCCACGCTCGGCGTCCCCACAATGACATCGTAATTAGGCGGCGGCGTCGTGATGTCCAACGGTATCGGGGGCGAGTCGTCCGCATCAAAGGCCGGCGGTGCAAACGACGGCACCCGCAACAGATGGATCGGCCGCGGGTTTTCGTATTCCTCCTGATCGCTGTACGCCGTCCGCTGGCGGTCCTGGTCGTAGCTGGTCCGCCCCCCTGCCGCCGCCGCACGCTCTTCGCCGCCCGGCGAGTCCAACGACTGAGCCTGCAGGTGGGCGGCCTGGGGAGGCATGGGCATGTGCTGTGCCCCCAGGTTCAAGTCGAACGACGTGGTTCGGCTGCTCGGCGTGGGCGTGCTCGGGGCATCGTGGCAGCCGCAGGTGGCCGAGGCGCGACTCTGGGCCACCACCGAAGGATTGACGCCCGAGTACTGTGGCAGGGCCGTGTTTGCCTGTGTCGCCAGGCAGCTGAGGATCGTGAAAGGAGAGTCGATGCTGATTTCGAAATGGCGACGGCGCTTTCCCTCCGGATCATCTGCGTCCAGACGCGAGATGCGCATGACGACCTGGTTCTCTGGTTAGCATTCTGCGCCGTGCTGCTCCAGCTCGTCCATGCCATCACCAACCTTGATCCAGTGGTAGACGTGCGCATTGCGCCAGCTGCAGTCGGGATGGAGGCGGAGGCCTGGGTTCGTAGCCATCTGATCGCATGTGGGGATCTGCACGTTCATCTCGATCTCGGTCGCGCCCCAGTACGTCTCCAGCCCCAGGTCGAGGTCGCCCAGCAGGTTCTCGGACGGCTCCGGCAGCGGCTCCGGGCTGTTGTGTGTGCCTGCCGCCTCCATCGCGCGGCGGCGTGCAGCCGTGGCCCGGGCTTCGGCGCGCTCTGACGGAGACAGCTCTCCACCGCTCATGTAGTTGATCTCGCTGCCGGCATACTTCTCCTCCAGCGGCTTTCCAGCGCTCTTCTCGAACAACAGGATCTTGCGCCCGGGGTCTTTCCTAGTAACGCGGCGAGTATTTGTCCAGTATTCGGTCGACTCGGTCACGAAGACCTTCAGTCGGTGGAGCTGCACCTTGGCCAGCGGCGTCAGCTTGAAGGCGATGGGGATCTTTCCGCCAATGGGGAAGGATTTCCCCGAAATGACAATGTCGTAGAAGAGCTGGTCCTCCCACTGGCGGCTGATGGAGATGGGCTCGACGGTTTCGAGCGACAGCTGGTCGGGCACCCGGATGATGTTGACTTCCTTGGCGCCGTGCAGATTGGGCTTGAAGGCACCGGCACGCTCGACGGTGGCTTCCAGATCCCACTTGACACAGCCAAAAGGCAGCTTGATGGTCTCGAGCTGGTGATGATCGATGGGGAGCTCAAAGGAGTACTCGTATGTGCCCGGGGTGAAGACCTTGTAGCCCTTGGCCTGGACGGGATGGGCCAGGGGCGAGTCGCCCTTGCCGAAGCTCCGCGACTGGACCTGCTGGAGCGAGAGGCGCTTGATATCCTTTGCGGTCATGCCGAAAGAGGCAGAGCTGTTGTCGGAGCCGGCCGTGGCAGAGTGCTTCGCCAGCGGCGCGGCGAGGTTGTCGCTGGACGATTTGAGAATGTAGGTGCACTGGTTTCCGTACGGCGTCTCCCAGGACTCGTGCATGGCGTGGAAGAAGGTCAGGGCCTGGGTGCGTAGCGACTCCTCCTCGTAGAGATCGAGCTTCAGGGGCGGAATGCCCTCGGGCCACTCGGTGCGCGCCGTGCCGTGCAGCTTCAGGGTAACGGCTCTTATCTTGATGTTCTTGGTCACGATCAGCTGCAGCTTGCCGCGCAGCAGGGCGGTGCCGTTGCTGCGACGCGACGAGTGGCCGTCGTGGTCGAAGCCGGTCAGAAAGACGTTGGGCTCGGCCATGAAAATGGTGCACGAGAGGCCGCCGCCAGTGGCGATGGGCTTTTCGGCGATCTCGGCGACGGACGGGGTCATAATGTTCTTGACCGAGGAGCGCACCGACATGAAGCTATTGCGGTTGGGCTGGGCGCCGGGAGAGCCATGACGGTCTTGGCGCAGGGCGTCCACCACGACAGGACTACGTGTCATCGGGGCTGGAGAGGACACGGCCACCTGCTCATAGACGGGAGGTTGGATGAGGTCGCGAGGATGGGCGGCGGTGCTGTCGCTTGTGGACGGCAGCGACCGTGAGAGTCGGCGACCGAGGCTGATAAGGCCGACGGGTCGTGGCGTGTCTTGTGACGTAGGTGCTTCAGGCGTCTTGGGAGGCTTTCTGCCGGAAGTCGCGGGAGGTGGTGGGGAGGGCTGTGTAATGAAAGCAGACAGGAGCTTGCCGAGAGCTCCAGATCCGGGCGAAGAGGCAGGGCTAGCCTTTCTCAGAAAATGGGCAGAGAGCCTATTCCTGGGGGTGCTATTTTTTAAGTTTTGCGACCTGGACTTGTCGAGGGCCTTTTTTGACGCAGCGGCTTTTCTGGCAGATCGGCTGTCGCCAGGCTGCAGGGCGGTCCTCAATTCCGTCGGGATGTAGCCTGGAGGATAAGAGAGGATGTGTATAGTGTGGGGACGGCGCTGACGAGGCCTGATATGGGGCGTTGGGAAGGCCGGAATGGCGGCCTGGCGGGGTCGGTGGTCGAGGGGATTTCTCGGGTTGTAGACGATAGCGGCGCTGGTGGATGGCCCAGAGCTGTAGCGGGAGGCCGACGCCTGCCGGCTATTGGTGACTGCGGCCATGAGCTGTTAGTAAGGGCCAGGCCAAGGATGGATTCAGGCAAATAGTGGAGTCGGTCAAGATGGTGTCAGACGAGCTGTTTATAATATGGAGAGCACACAGAAAAACACGAACATGTTCCGTGGAGGTCCGGAGACAGGGGATCGGTGGTGGTTCTGGCCGCCATGGCGATTGGGCAGGAGATGAGGCAGTGCAGGGTAGAAGAGCTCGGTTGAGACGAGCACGAACAAGACGATGACGGGGACGAGAGACAATGGCGAGGAAAGACGAGGATGAGGGCGAGGACAAGACGAGGACGAGGGCGAGGGCGAAGGCAAGACGAGGACGAGAAGACGAGAAGGAGGGCACACCGAGCAAGACGGCACGGCCAGGCTGAGTGAGACCGTAGCTGAGAGGTGAAGGCGAGGAGGGCTAAATGGAAAAAATGGAAAAAATGGCAAAAAAGAGCAAAGGGCAAAGGGCAAAGGAGCACCAGAGCACCAGAGCAAACGGGCAAAAGGGCAGAGGGGTAAAAAGGTCCCAAGAACGGGATCAAGGGAGAGAGAAGGAGGAGAGAATACATACGGGAGGCAGCAGATAGAAGAGACGTTCTGGGGCGAGTCGACTGGACGGCCGATTGAGCGTCGAGGATGGCGATCCGGATCCAGAAGGAATCGTCAGGCGACAGCAGGCCTTCATGCCTTGCAGGTGGAGGTGCAGCTTCTGGGGGGGGGGAGGGGGGGGGAGATGGAGGAGAGAAGTTGGGGCGGGCGAGCAAGATGGGTTGACGGGGGACCAGCAGACGTGGCCCGAGACGGCTGGACGGCAAGGGCGAACGGGACAACTGGCGGTCAGGGCAGGCGCGACGACGTCCCGAGAGGAGCGACAGGAGCGACAGGAGCGACAGGAGGCAGGAGCGACAGGAGCAGTGGCCGCAAGGCGGCAGGAGCGTGCCGGCTGCAAATGGCTGCGAGCTGCAATGCCGCAAAGCTGCAATGCCGCAATGCCGCAGTTCGAGGCTGCGACCGGCGTCACAGTGTCTCACGCCCAACGGCAGGGCGTCGTTCTGCCTGCGACTTCTGGGACGCTAGCGGCAGTCGACGACCGGCACGCAAAACGGAGTAGGGATCAGCAGCCAGCGGTCGGAGCTAGTCGGTGCCCGATCAAGGGAGGGGGGGCAAGGGAAGGAGCGAGTTCTGGTAGGCACTCTTTGCGACAGCAGAGGAAGGCACGGTTGCGGCCGTGGTGCAGTTTCCCTTTGCGGACGTTGGGTCACTGAGACAGGGCAGAGTCCGTATTGGGAAGCACAATGGGAAGCACAATGGGAAGGAGCTAGCAGTCGGTTTGTCTGAGGTCAAACTCTGGCAGCGTCTACAATAGTACTCGTCAAGGGATGGACCCCACGGCAGTTCAAATCATGATGTTTGCATGCAGCTGCAGAGGTCGGCACAATTGTGGGGCGAGACATCGGGACGCGATGCTTCATCGAGCAGGGCAGAAGGTCAGGCAGCACTGTGGTTCGCGGCAACAGCTGATGCCTCCGTGCAGGAGACACGGCTCTTCTGTGTGATGCCCGAAACCCGGCCGCGATATCGTATTTTCCCCTCTGCCGCAAGTCGTCGCTGCCGAGCTGTCCGTCGGCGAGCATGCTCGTATAAGCCTCGTCGATGACGCATTGCCCTGGTCGTCCCTGTACGACTCGGCGCAGTGTGCTTCCCTGAAATCAGCTCGAAAACATGCAACTCTGACCGCCGCTAGGCTGTGCTGCAGCACTGCCCCTGTCTTTGCTTTTTTTTTCCCCTTCGCACTCGTATTTGCTGTCCAGTCACGCGCGCCGGAATATCCGATGCGCCGCGCTGATTCGGCGCTGCAGCACGGCAGACGCTACTGGAAAGAGCCGAGGAATTGGGGAGAAGAGAGAGAAAGAAAAAACGGAAGGAATAAACTGAAAGAAAAAGGACGAGGAAAAAAGACAAGAAAAAAAAAGAAAAAAGAAAAAAAAGAGAAAAGGCCTCGCCCCAAACAAGAGAGAGTACTCGTAGACAGACGACCACAACTGCCAGACAGCCATTGGCAGCTTCCGTGAGACGCTCTCAAAGCTCCAGAATCCTCCTGGCTTTCCCTCCAATCCCTGCTGCATTATACGTCATGATCCCAATCGGCCGGTTGGGCCACACATCGGCGACCGACGATTGCCGCTAGGGGTGGCAAACTGCACGGTGAAATGCAAAACGGTCTTGTGCCAGAGAAAAGTTTAAAAAAAAAAAAAAAAAAAACCTCGCCCACAGCCCGAATCGCGAACCCCCGGTCTCGATAAGGTTGGCAGGTTCAGCCTGGCCACAAGACGACCAGGGAGGCAGTGCACAGCCAAGACAGTCGCGGAATTGCACGTGTCGCCGCGATGCAGGTGAGACAGCAGACGTGACGAGTCGTGAAACATGGGCCGATGCCGTCTCTGCAGACGGCACAACGTGACTGTCGACATGTCTGATGCTACACGTGCCCATGTGATGGGTGTGTGGATGTGGATGTGATGGTGGTGGATGGATGTATGGATGTAGAATAGACATGGAGTGGTCGTGTAGAGTGGCCGAGAATGGCCGTGTAGAATGGAGCCGTACTACCTGTAAACTACCTGTAAACTAGTAAACGACCTTGAAAGGCCCGTAAACGACCTGTAAACTAGTAAACTACCTGTAAACGACCTGTAAACCGACTTGTCGTCACATGTCAACAGCACATGTCAGCCAGACGTGTCGACGCGAGACAATGCCATTGTCTACGTAGGCACATGTCACAAACGATTGCCTCTATAACCTGCAGTGAAGCATCTGACCCGCAAACCCATGAAAACACCAGACACAGCAAACAGCCGCATCACAAGCCGCATTACACCGCATCACAAGGCAACAGCCACATCACACAAATGCAGCATCCACAACGGCATCGCAGCATCGCGATCTCCCGGCATCGCAGCATCGCAGCATCGCAGCATCGCAGCATCGCAGCATCACAGCCTCCCATCCATCATCCTAGCATCACAGCCTCCCATCCATCATCCCAGCATCACAACCTCCCCATCATCCAACCTCCCATCCCAGCATCACAGCACCACAACTCCCCATCCAACCTTCATCACAACCTCCATCCATCACCCTCCACAAGATCCCCCACAAACGCCAGCCGCTCCCGCTCATCGTCCACCACCCGCGCATACTCCAGCAGCAGCCGCCACACGTACAGCCGCATGTCCTCGCGCCGCAGCACCGCGTCGGCCCAGCGGCGGCCCTCCTCGGCCATGCGCCGGGCCGCCGCGTCGCCGCGCGGCTGCCGCAGAAAGTAGTCCATGACGCCGTACAGGTCCACGTACGAGCTGTCCAGCGGCGCGTAGTGCGCCCACGGCACCAGCCGGTCGTCGTGCCACTCCGCGTAGATGGTCGCCTTGAGCGGCAGGCTGGACGACCGCAGAAACGACCGCCACCGCGCGCTGTACGAGTTGCCGTCGACGTCGGGCAGGAACTTGCAGTCGTACTGCTCGCGCATCGGCAGCGCCGCCAGCACCGCCATGTGCGGGCTCGTGTAGTCGCACGTCAGCAGCCGCCGCCCGCCGTCCGACGCGTTGTGCCGGGCCGGGAAGCACTCGAGGTCGACAAAGCCCACGTCGGCAAAGCCCGCCAGCCAGCCGCCCAGCCGGCCCTCCCGCTGCGCCGGCACGTCGTAGATGGCGGCCGCCTCGGCGGGCAGGGCAAACGAGCGGTGGCCCGCCGGCGTGTCCTCCTTGTCCCCCTTGTCCTCCTTGTCCCCCCGCTCCACCGCCGCCACCGTGCTGCCGTTGGCCATCTGCACCCACCGGTGCCGGTGAAAGTGCCACCAGCTGTCGGCCTTGCTGCGGCCGCCCGAGGCGGTGCCGCGCCACACCATGGTCGCGCGCTTCTCGGCCCAGGCCACGCCGCGCGCCTCGCCGCCGCTGTAGAACGGGTCCGCGGTCAGGTACATGGCGCCCGGGATCAGGATCTCGTTGTTCTGCGGCAGCTTGCAGCCCGCAAACATCGGCAGCAGCTCGTGGCTGGTCGACATGCTGACGCTCTCCACAAACGTGCCGTGCATCCCGCGCAGGTGCGGCTGAAGACAGGGGTCGCGGGCCGCCGTCGCGTTGGCCACGAAGCCCGCCCGCGTGTAGGCCGTGCTGGCCGTCGCCGGGTACTCGACCGGCCCGGCAAACGACGCCAGCGCCGGCACGTCGCGCGCCGGGCTGTCGGGCGGGCAGGCCGCGCGCAGGTGGTCCCAGAACCGGTTGGCGTCGTCCGTGATCCACGGGTGCTCGTAGGCCTGGCCCTGGTCCTCGCCCTGGTCCTCGCCCTGGTCCTCGCCCTCGCCGTCGCCGTCCAGCCCCGAGTACCGGCCCACCGTCTCGGCCGGCGCCGGCAGCCAGCGCGACGCCTGCTCGACCCGCACGTACTCGGCCACCTTGTCCCACGGCACCAGCAGCCGCGTCTCGTCCATGACGTTGACCACCATGTCGAGGTCCGGCAGGTGTGCCGCCATCTCCGCCACCAGCGCCGTCCAGTGCTGGATCCACGGCGGCCGGCCCTCGTCGTCCGTCACAAACGACGCCGTGCCGTTGCGCACCCGGATCACCTGCGGCTGCCCGCGCGTCTGCCGCCGCATCGTGCGCGGGTCCAGCGCCCACAGCGGCGCCACGTCCGCGTAGATGCGGTCGAAAAAGTCCTCCACCACCACCGCGTCCGCGCACCGCGCCGCCTCCCACCAGGCGTCAAAGCCCGGCGGCGGGTGCCGCTGCCGCCGCTCGCGGTACCGCGACGCCGCCTGCGCCAGCGTCAGCGACCGCTTGCCCAGCAGCGCCCGGAAGTGCGTCCGCGCCTCGCCGATCAGCCCGTCGATCGGGTGGCTCGTGTCCGTCTCGGGCGGCGCCAGCTCGGGGGCCGTGAAGCGGCTGCTGCTGCTCCAGTCGGCCACGCAGCTGCTGTTGCCGCCACCGCCCGTGGCCCCGCCCTCGACCTCCGCCCTGGCCGCGTCCCACGGCCGCGGTGGTGCTGGCAGCCATGATGGCCGTCCGTAGAGAAAGACGGTGTAGAGCGTAAAGAGGCCAAAGGTGCCAATGGCCAGCAGCCGCGGCCAGCGAATGGCCAGCAGCATCTTCTGCGGGGACGACTGAGCCAGAAAGAAGAAGAAGAAGAAGAAGAAGAAGAAGAAAAAACAGGAGCAGAGGGAGCCCGGGACATCAGTCGTGTAGGTCCATATGGGCAGCAGGGCATGAAGAGAAGAACAAGAAACGAGAGACAAGAAACGAGACAGTGCAAAAAGGAGTTGTTGGCTGCCGAACGGCAACTGCGCCACAGCAGCTCCTTCCCGCTGACCCCAGGAGTACTTCGTACTTGCCTTGCGTACGCGTGTTAGTCGGTGTCGGGGATTGGGCCAATGGGAGCGTCACATGTGAATGGGCGTCGACGCTGACTAACTAGCGCATCATGGATTTCGACGCAGCCAACGCGACGCGCCAGATCGCCGGCGGACGCAGAAGAAGCTCGACACTGCACCCGGAGGCACGACAGCCTCGCCACCGCCCATGTCTCGCCGTCTCGTGTTGTCGCCGTGCCCATGGAGTCAGAGTCAGCCATCGCGGCACAGCCTCTGCAGGGCGTTGTTCTGTGCTGCACGAGCATCCCGGTGGATTTGAGGGTAGGTTGCTTTGTCTTGTTCCTCCTCTTCTTTCCCCTCGTCTTGTTCCTCCTTTCCTCCTCTCCTCCTCTCCTCCTCTCCTCCCCTCCCCCCCTCCCCCTCTCCTCCTCCCCCCCCCTCCCTCCCTCTCCCTCTTCCCCTTTCCCCTCCTTCCC
>JANSMH010000024.1:0-161028 GCA_029299595.1 Grosmannia serpens
CCCACGGCCGCCATGGCGCCGCCCATGCTGACGCCCAGCGACCTGCCGCCGGCCGACGCGCTCGAATACCAGCTGCCGCTGGAGCCGCGCGAGTTGCCGCCCAGCAGCTGACGCATCCGCTGTGGTGCCAGCTGCTTTCTTTTTTTTGCGAGACTCTCGTGTTTGGATAGCCCCATATGACGACGCGACGGACCCTCTGACGCTCACGACGATTCGAGACAACACCGATACGAACGGCCTTGTTTTTCTTTTCTTTTTCTTTTTCCTCTTTCCTGTGTTTACACCGATTCCGGCTTCGTTCCTCGTCCACCTGCTCGACGCGCATTGTTGGTTCGCCTCTTCTACTGTTCTACTGCACCATCTATCGATACGCCCAGTCTGATTCCCAGCCACCGCATTTTCCCGTCCCTCTATCGCAAGATATAGTGCGGTTCTGCATTTCTCCTGCATTCTGCGCCGTCCACGTCCGCCTGCCTACCTTCCTACCTCTCTTGCGCCGTTTCGTGTGGCGCATCCCTTTGCTCGCCAATTCCGCCCTTACCTGGCGATCCATCACCGTCGATTACAACCCAACCCTACTGCTTTCCCCGTGCCCTTTCTTCAGCCTCCCTGAAACCATTCCCGTCACCCGTTGCTGAAGCATGTCGACTCCGGGTCCACGCCTGTCGGCAGGCCTCTTCTCTGTCGGGCCGCGAACGCCCGAGCCGACGGGCTGTCCGGCGACCGACGCCGAAGTGCGCCCTCCCTCGCCGCCGCGGCCGCGTCTCCGGCTGAAGAGGCGCCCGGTCCCCCAGCTGCTGGCTCCGACGCAAAACTTTTTGGCGTCTGTCGCCGCGGCCGAGGGATCGCTTGCCGACGTGCCCATCCCCAGCATCGAGGAGCCCGATGCGCCCGGCCTCGCGCCGGGGCAGCTGTTCCACCTACCACAGAGCCATCTTCTCCAGCAGCAGCAGCAGCGGCGCCATCTGCAGCAGGCGTGCCTGAGCCCCGACGGCGACGAGGCCTTTCTCAACGTACGGGGCCGCAGCCGGTTCTCGCCACCAAAGACGCCTGCGCCGGGGGCTCTGCCGTCGCTCTCGCCGTCGCGCTACCCGAACTGGTCGATCGATTCGGTGCTGAGCAGTTCGGCCGAGTCCAGTCCCGACCGCGAATGCGGCTCCAGTCGTCCGTCGACGGCGCGCTCGACACAGACGAGCTCGTCGTCGCTGTTCAGCCGCTTCTCCCAGCTGTCGGACGACGACAACTGTCCCAGCCCCGACGAGGAGAGTTCCGGCCAGTGCAAAGCCGGGCTCGGCCGACGGCCGACGGGGCTGCGCAGAGACGTCCTGTTGAGCAGCGGCGCGACGGAGCGGCAGAACGCGACGCTCTCCCGGCGCCGGCCACAGACGCAGCGAAAGGCGCCGTGGACGCGGGCGATGAGCTCCCATCTGTGGGCGACGTACATTCTGTACCTGCAGGACCCCAAGGTGACGCCGTTCCGCGTGGGCAAGAGCTGCGTGCCGCCCCACGGCGTGTGTCTGCGGGTGGCGCGCGAGGCGAAGCGGAGCTGGAAGGGCGCCAGGGCCATGGCGAAGGCGTCCTCGAGCAACGCCGGCGCGGACGAGGAAGCGGTCGCGGTCGCGGCCGCGGCCGGCGTCGGTGGTGTTGCCGTGGACAAGAGCGGCAGCAGCACGCCGACGGCAGACGGCGGCGGCGCGGCGGCGCGTGGCGCGTTTATGGAGTGGCCGCACACGAACGCGGCGACGCGGGCGCATCTGCGGGAGCTGTGCCGGCTCAAGGCGTCGACGCCGGGCGGTGGCGCGCGCGACCTGCAGTACATGTCGCGGAGCCCGACGCCGTTCCTGCAGACGGCGACGCGGCTGCGGAGCCTGCGCGGCGGGCCGGGCCAGCCGTCGGCGCTGTCGACGTTTGCCACGCGGGACATGGCCGTGTCGCTGGCCGTCAGCACGTCGGAGGTGATGCGGCCGCAGGGCCCGCTGGCACGGCTGACGCGGTCGCGGTCGGACGCGGCGCCGTCGGCGGCGGTGTACTCGCTGGCCGGCAGGCTGACGTCGGCCATTGCGGGCGAGGAGCCCTCGGAGCCGTCGTCGGCGGCCGAGCGGAGGCGGCTGGGGTCGCCGTTTGCGGCGCGCAGCTACGGGCCGAGCTCGTCGAGCTCGCTGGCGGCGGTGCTGGGGCTGTCGACGTCGGCGCCGCGGCTGCCACACACGGTGGGATCGCGGCGGTCGCTGCAGTCGCCGGTGCGGCTCAGCCGTGCCAGCGCGCACAAGCGGCGGTCGCAGCAGCTGGGCCGCGAGTCGCGGAAGCGGCCGAGCCTGGACTCGGACTTTTTCATGGAGCCGTTCGACTACGACGACTCGATCACGACGGTGTCGGACAGCGAGATGGACTTTGGCCCGACCGGCGCCACGCGCCACAAGCACAAGGGGCTGTTTGTGCCCCGGGCCAGGGCTACGACCGGCCTGTCCTCGTTGACGACATCGACGTCGGCGCCCGCGCTGACGACGTCGACCTTTGGCCGGCCGGACAAGAACGGCCTGCCGGCCATGCCGGCCATGTCGGCCATGCCGCTGCCACGGCCACCGTTTCTGCGCAGCCTGGCCGACGAGGCGCCGCTGCACCCGCCCGCGCGGCTGGGGTCTCCGTTTTCGGCGGGCGGCAACGCCAGCTTCAGCTTCCCGAACCGGCTGTCGCAGCCGGCCGACTACGACGCCGAGCCGCTCGGACGGCCGTTTGCCACGGAGCAGCGCCTGGGCCAGTCCAAGGCTGTTCCGGCGCGGGCCAACCTGGCGTCCCGCATGGCGTATCTGGACCAGCGGCTGCGGGAGCTCAACAAGCAGCGGGACAGCCGGCGCGGACGGCGATCCGAGTCTCCGCTGTGAAGGGCGTCGTTCTCGCCACGGACATGCAGACACGGTCTCGACACTCCTTCGCTCACTCTCTACCAATCTTTTCCTTTATATCGCGGGACGCGACATGTTCTGGACTATGACGACCGGATTTCTGATACGACCCTTAATGACCAAAAACGACGACGACATGACGACCAAGCCTAGATGACCATGTTGGGATGCTTCTTGCTTTGTCTTTTTTTCTTTTTCTTTTTTCTTTGTCTTTTTTCTCTTTTTCCTTTCCGTCTTTTCCGCTTCCACTTTCCTTTTTTCTCCGGGTTGGAAGTGCTGGGCGCGTGGCGGCCCTCCTTCTTCTCCCTTGGCTTACAGAACAACAAAAAAGGAAGCTTGTATCCAGTTGGCTTTTTACTTTACCGTGCAGGGCGATAGAGCTTTGCGCATGCACACGGCAGAGCCTCACGGGACCAGTCCCGACATTTGTCTATTTTGTCTGGCCCAGCTGTGGCCCCACACACTCGCTTTTATTTCTTGGGGCATCCCGCCCGCTCTTGTTGTTTACGGAACCAGTGTTGCGTTCCTCTACTAGTTCTATCTATAGGCATTTAAAAAGCCCAGCGCTTGAATGGAGTTTTGACATGGAGTTGTGTGAAAGTGGACGAGTAATAGTTGGCATGTGGGACGACATGACAGTATGTATACAGTGCTGCACTGTGCGGCTTGGCGGCGTGGCCAATGGGAAGCTTCGGACAGCTATTTTTAAAGCAGGTCGGCCGCTCCTTCCAAGCGTGGCGCGCAGCATTGGGAAGGAAGGAACCGCCACGAAGAACGGGTCCTCTGCCTCTGCCTCTTTTTTTTTTGTGGCTTCTGCGGATTCCTTTCTCTGTCCATCTTGATTTGAGCAGCCGGCGACGACGACGACGGCGACGACAGCGACAACAGCGACGATGCGCCTGTTTGCGAGGCGGCGACGGGCGGTGCTGGCTGGGCTGGCGGTGGTGCTGGCGGTGGTGGCGAGCGTTCCGGGCGCGACGGCCTCGGTTGGCGACCGGCTGCCCGAGTTTCGCGAATGCGTCGAGGCGAGTGTTTTTGTGGATGTGTGCCGTGTGTGCGTGTGTGTTTGTGGACGTGTCTGACAGGCGGCTGTGGTGTGCAGGTGTGCAAGTTTGAGAACTGCGGTCCGGGCAAGGCGGCGACGCCGATCCGTGTGTGCAGCCCTTGATTTAATCGCTGTGTTCTGTTCTCTTCGCGGGTCACGCTGACATGCCCTCTGTCCCCCAGCCCTCCACCTGCGGCTCCTCCTGTGGGACTGCGCGAGCGAGTGCGACCAGACGTGCCAGCGGATCGTGACGGGGCGGCGGCAGGCGGCGGGCCAGCGCATCGAGCAGTTCCACGGCAAGTGGCCGTTCCGGCGGCTGCTGGGCGTGCAGGAGCCGGCGTCGGTGGCGTTTTCGCTGGGCAACCTGTGGGCGCACGTGGCCGGCATGCGGCGGCTGCGGCGGGCGCTGCCGGCCACGTACCCGCTGCTGCCCTACTACGTCGCCTTTGGCCTCGTCGGCTCCGTCTCGTGGGTCCTGAGCAGCCTCTTCCACACGCGCGACTTTGTCCTGACCGAGCGGCTCGACTACTTTGCCGCCGGCGCCTCCGTCATGTACGGCCTCTACTACACGCCCGTCCGGCTCTTCCGGCTCGACCGGCCGTCCGGCCGCGACAGCCGCGACAGCCGCGACAGCAGCCGACGAGACCGTCTTGCCGGCCCCCCCCGGCCGCGGCTCCTCTCCGTCTGGACCGCCCTCTGCGCCGTCCTCTACGCCGCCCACGTCGCCTTCCTCACGCTCGTCCGCTGGGACTACGGCTACAACATGGCGGCCAACGTCGCCGTCGGCACCGTGCAGAACGCCCTCTGGAGCTGGTTC
This sequence comes from Grosmannia serpens, assembly GCA_029299595.1. Lineage (NCBI taxonomy): Eukaryota > Fungi > Ascomycota > Sordariomycetes > Ophiostomatales > Ophiostomataceae > Grosmannia > Grosmannia serpens. Next base: position 4,766 of record JANSMH010000024.1, read on the forward strand.
TCGTGGCGCCTCTGGCGCCGCACCCGCCGCTCCTGGTCCATCTGGCCCGGCTTCGCCGTCGCCTGGCTCACCCTCGCCATGAGCCTCGAGCTCTTTGACTTTGCCCCCGTCTGGGGCGTCTTTGACGCCCACTCGCTCTGGCATCTGGGCACCATCGGCCCGACCGTGCTGTGGTACAAGTAAGCGTTGTTTGTTTTGTTTTGTTTGTTTTCTGTTTTGTTTGTCTGACAGCTTTCAGCTTCCTCATCAAGGACGCCCTGGACGATATTGGGGGCAAGGAAAAGGTCCACGACTGAGGAAACCGCGGGAACGGATTGGATGTGTATGTATCCTGTTCTACACTAGCTGAAGCATGTCTGCGATCTGTTACACATCATGTGTGACATCACGTGTGTGACGTCACGTGTCACAAATCACGTGTGACTCGCGCATCACGTACACACCTCCCCACATCCACATCCCACATGGGCTATATTCTTTGTATCTATCCTGTCCCTCTAAAGCAACCGCGTATTACACATCACGTGTCTCCCTACAACTCACACCTCACCCACATGGCATATTCTTGTATCTATCCTGTTCCTACATAGGCTGAAGCAACCGCAAGTCCGATTAAACACCGCGTCTCCCTCATCACGTGTCTCCTCATCACGTGTCTCCTCATCCTGTGTCTCCTCATCACGTTTAACCACATCACGTGCCCACTCACCCTCACCTCACCCTCACCTTACCCTCACCAACCACACCTCCCTACACCTCACCCCCTAATCTATCCCCATGTGCCGCGGCCCCTCCGCCTGCTGGATCCGCTGCAGCCGCTCCAGCGTGCGCTGGCGGCCGGCCCGCGCCCGGCGCAGCGCCTCCTTCTCCTTGTCCGAGTAGCCGCTCAGCTTGCGCCGCGTCGGCGTGCCGGCCGCCGCCCCGGGCGACAGAAAGAGCCCGCGCTGCGCGCTGCCCGGCGTGGCCACGCTGCCGATGCCGATGCCCGACGCGCGCTTCGACTGCTTCTGCGGCGTCGCAAAGGGCGACGCATGCGCCTCGGCGCCGCGTCCGCCGCCGCCCCGGCCGCCTAGCCCCAGCTTCCGCATCTGCGCCTCCAACACGTCAATGTCGCCGCTGCGCTTCTCCGCCATGGCCGTCATCCTGCCAATCGTCCGCATCACCGCGTCCACCGTCGGCAGCGCCGCCACCCCGGCCACCCCGGCCTCTCCGGCTGCTCCTCCGGCTGCCCCTCCGCCTCCGCCGGCCGCCACCGCGCTCACCCGCGTCCGCAGCAGCACCAACTGCTGCTCGGCCTCCACCAGCCGTCCCATCAGCCGCGTAAACGCCCGGCGCAGCTCGTTCTGCTGCACGTCCTGCTCGGCCGTCAGCGGCAGCGTCCGCGCGGCCGCCACGTGGTCCGCGCCCGCCTGCAGCTGCACCACCCGCGCCAGGTCCTCGTGCATCGCCCGCAGCTGGCCCGCCTCCCGCAGCAGCGCGTCCGCCGCCGCCTGCAGCGCCTCCTCGCCCCTCACCCGCGACTGGCGCAGCCTCGTCGGCAGCTCCCGGCTCACAATCGTCCCCAGCTCGTCCACGTCGCACAGCACCCACCCCGCCGGCTCGTCCAGGTCCTCCTCGCTCCGGTGCCACCGCGCCCCCCTCCCGCCCTCGGCCGTCCGCCCGTGGCCGCGCAGGAAGGCGTCGATGTTGCGCTCGTTCACCCGCAGCACCAGCACCATCCGGTTGATGTCCCGGTACACCGCCTCCGTCTGTGCCGCCACCGAGTCGCCGCCGCCAATGTCCGAGTCCAGGATGTACAGGCACTCCGCCAGCTGCAGCGTCGGCTCCAGCGCCTGCTCCAGCTCGCGGTCCATCGCGTCGTAGCTGTCCTCCGGCGTCAGCGCCTTGGCCGCCTTGGCCGCCTCGGCTGCCCGCTGCGCGTCCGCCTTCCGCTGCTCCTCCACGTTTGCGTCCCGTCCCGCCCGCCGGCTGCCAAACATGCCGCTGCTGCCCGCGAACCCCTGGCCCGTCTGTCCTGCTGCCGTCGCCCGGGACGTGTCCCGGGACGTGTCCCGCAGCATCTGCGACGCCATCCCCGGCGCGCTGAACGACCGCTGCGGGTCGTCCCGGAAGAGTCGCCCCGGCGGCACCCCCGTCTGTGGCTTGGCCGACGGCCGCTGCGGGCTGGGCGAGCGCGGGCTGACCTCCTGTGCTCGTGGCGGCCGCAGCGACGGCGCCTCCCGCTCGCCAAAGATCTGCGACCGCGGCATGTCGATGTGCGAGAACGTCGAGTTCGCGCTCGTGTCCAGCCCCCCCGACGTGAAGGACCCGTGTGTCGCCTGGCTGGGCGTCTTGACCAGCTCGTTCGTTCTCGGGCTCACGTCTTTTCCAATGTCCGTCCCGCTCCCTTCGTCGTCGTCCTCCTCGGCCTCGCCGTCGTCCTCTTCTTCCTCGTCGTCTTCCACCTCGCCCTCCTCCCGATCGCCCTCCTCCTGATCTTCACCCCGGCCCTTCCCGTCTGCTTCTTCTTCATCTTCTCCCTCTTCTTCTTCTTCCGACCGGTCATCCTCGTCCGATCCCTCCGTCGTGGGCGAGAGCGGCGGCTTCGGCAGGTTGGCAAACGGATTCCGGAGATTCGTCTCGCTGCTCGGAGGAGGGTTGGACGAAAAGATGGACGACCCAAACGTCTTCGTTGGCGCCTTCATGGAGCTGAACGGGTTCGCTGCCGATGGTGCCGGCGGCAGCGGCGCCTCGTCCGGCACGCTGGCCGTCTTGGCCGTCTTGGCCGTCTTGGCCGCTGCCTCGACCGCCGCCGCCTTCTTCGGCTTCGCAAACGGGTCGGGAGGCAGCGGCGGCTCCGTCGACGACTTGGCAAACGGGTTGGGAGGCAGCCCCGGCTCTGCCGCCGCCTTCTTCGGCCTGGCAAACGGGTCCGGTGGCAGCGGGGCGTCGTCTTCTGCAACATGGTTAGATGTGGCAGAAAACGCAGAGGTGCCGGAGGAGGACGACGAGCTGTCGCCCACGGGGTATGCGGCCTTACTGGTGCTGTCCGGCGGCAGAGGGACGGCCTGTTCCTGCTGCTGCCGCGTCCCGCTCTTCGGTCCCCTGGGAGTCGCCTCGCCGTCCGTCGCCTCGGCCGCGAGCTGGTCCGCCGGCGAGTTCGTCGACGTTCCGAACAGGGCGCCCGCACGAGAAAACAGGCCCGACTTGGGCGTCGCCCCGGGAGTGCTTCCGAAAAGGCTGGATGACGTCGGCCCTGCACTTGTCAGGGGGCTGAAGAACCTGGACGGCGCCGGTGTTGTTGTCGGCGTCGTCGACTCAAAGAAGCCGGCGCCCGCCGGTTGGGAGGACTCGGCCGGTGTCGGTGGCGCTGCTGCGTCCATGTCTTCGTCTTTGGGATCAGCCGTCCCGGACGTGTTGCTGGCCGCCGCCTGCGTCAGCGACAGCCCGAATCCGCTGCCGAACAAGCCGCCGCCGCTTCCGGCTCTGGCCGGCGTCGTCTCGTTGGCATCCGCCGTCACCGGGTCTGCTTTGAACGTCGTTCCTAGAACAAATGGCGACGAGCCAAACGCAGACGTCCCGCTGGCCTTTGTCGCTGGAGGGGGAAACGCCGTGCTGCTCGCGCCAGCCGCCACCCCCCCAAACGATGCGGTGGAGCCGAACGGCTTCGCCGCCTCCGTGCGGGATCCGAAGATGCTGCCGCCGCTCGTGCTGCCCGATGCAAGGGACGCAAACCCGCTCTGTCCCGTGCTCTTGAAGGACGAAAACGGGCTGCTGGTGGCGCCCCCCCCGGCCGACGGAGGAACGCTCGCAAACGGGGACGCCGTCTTGTTCGCAAAGGCTGAAAAGCCGCCGCCCGACGGCGCAGCCGGGGTGGCCGGGCTGGACCCAAAGGCAGACTGCCCGAACGCTGGCGCCGCCGCCGACTTGGCGCTCGACCCCCACACAGACGCCTTGGCTCCCAGACCGCCCGAGGCGCCAAAGGCCGTCCCGCTGCCGATCGTGGACGGCGCCCCAAAGGCGGGCGCGCGGGCCGGCGTGCTCGCAGAGACAGGGGCCGTCTTGGCCTGGCCCCACGGCGACGAGCTGGTGCCCAGAGCCACGCTGGCACCAAACGCAGGAGCCGGCGTGGCCTGCGCGAGTGCGGCGCTGCCAAAGGCCGAGGGCGCCGCCGGCTTCGGCGTCGAGAACGCGGCTGCCGGCGTCGCGGCGGCGCCACCGTCCACGGCTACCAGCCCGGGAAACGTCGTGCCCTGGCGGATGGAGTCGTTGTACACAACCCACCAGGTCAGCAGCACGCCTTCGTTGTTGAGAACCCACAGGCTCGGCAGCGGCCCGGGGGACTCCTCGATCTCGTCCGTCGGGATCGGCTTGTGCACCTTGTCTCTGCTCGACAGGTCCAGAGCCACGCCGACGGGGAAGGTGTCGTTGTAGTCTGCCGACATCGGCAGCTGGGCACGTCTGGAGTCGTCGGCGAGTTCGGTCGTCGTAAACACGTTTGTGATCTTGTCCGCATCGACGTTGCTGGCCAGGGGCGTCTTGGACCGCGTCAGGAGCCCGACGTTCTCCACCGCCGTCGACGCCACGAGCAGCAGATCCTGCAGGTTCGGCGGGAAGTCGCGCAGCCGAAGGATAGAGTGGTGAGGCGCCTTGTCGCCAAACGGCTCGACGGGATCGCTGAGCTTCTGGTAGACGAGCTCGGGGACGGCACCCGCCTTGGCGTTCCGGCTGATGATGTGGTATTCCGACGGCTGTCCGCCCGCGGTCGGGTTGTGGATCACGAGGAAGACGTCGTTCTCGAGCCACGATATGGAGGCGACTGCTGCTGAGTCAGCACGAACGTGGGCATGGCCCGCCAACATGGCCCGCAACAAGGCCCAAAGGGGTCCTCACCGTAGTAGTCGCCCAGCTTGGGAGGCTTGGGGATGTGTGCCTTTTCCTGGCCGTCCGGCGTCATCTGGTAGACGGAGCCGTCGGCACAGCCGGCGACGAGCTGCTTGCCCTTGCTGCTCCAGGCCGCACAGCTGACCTGCGCGCGCAGGACCGGCTGGCCGGCGGGGCCGCTGCGGAGCGAGCGCTGCTGCAGGTCGGCCATGAGCAGGTTGCCGTTGGCGGTGACGAGCGCGCACAGCTCGGCCTTGTCGGCCATGGGGTTGGGCACCAGCGACCGGAGCGTCTCGCCGTTGGTCGACAGCTCAAATGCCGACCGCGTCGTGCTGCCCTGCGCCAGCGCCTGCACGTCGTACACGGCCAGCCCGCCGCCCGTCTCCGCCGAGAGGACCAGGAACGCCTCGTCCGCGGTGAAGACGAGCTGCGAGACCCGCATCTGCATCGGGACCGTCACCTGCGGCGTGAACGGCCGGATGTCGCTGTCGCCGTCGCCGTCACCGTTGCCGCCCCCGCCCCCGCCCCCGTCTGCCGAGAGCGCCTTCCGCACCGAGTCGGTCGTCGCAATGTGGACGGCATCGGGCCCGGCAGCCGCCACGAGGCCCTTGTGCGAGGCCACGCTGATGAGCGACGCCGTCGGGAGAGGCGGCTCGCTCCATTTGGACACGAGCTGGAGCTTTGTGTCGCCGGCAACGCTGAGGAACCCGAGGCCCTGGATGCCAACGCGTTAGCCATCCCCGTTCCTGTGCTGCCCTGTCGCCGCATCGCAGCATCGCTTCTTCCCATACCTCTGTTTGGATCAGCTCAAGATCCGACCCCTGGTTCACGCGGGCGCCGCTTCCACCGACAGCAGCCGCCCCAGCACCGGCAGCTCCCCCAAGGCTGCCAAAGCTAAAGGCCATTGCTTCGGTTCTCTGGATGCAGTGGTCTGGCCGTCTGGAGGATGCCCCAACGCATGAGAGAGCTCAGCACGGGCTGGTCCAGACGCATGTGCTATCGGCCGCTCTTTGGTGCAGCGCGGCGGAAAGGGCCAGAGCGGGCTGGAAACGGGCGAGATTCGACTGGGCGTGGTGGGCGTGGACTTTCGAGGGAGCTCGTCTTTGCTTTTATTGACCTTTGTATGTTTGGGGGGGGAACGCGATTTAGCGACGTTCAGTAAAGGCTGCAAAAAGCTCCTCCTCTCCATTTAGGCGTGGTCACGTGAACAGAGCGCAGGCTCAAGCTTCAATTGTGGATCCGCCGCCACAGGGCCAATCACAACGGCCCATTCTCCCAGGCAAACGGGCGCGCGTCTAGCTGTTGGCTTCTTGGAAGGCAGCTTTTGAGCCTCGTCAGCAACCAGAGCCCGTCGACAATCCCACCGCAACGCCACGCAACGCCGCCCTCGCCCTTCTCTCCTCCACCGCTCCTGAACGTCTGCACCGACAGCCAGAGAGGCAAGCGCTGCTTTCAGAGCCAGCCCCCCTATCCGAACAGACGTCTTGCCGCCCGTCCCAGCAGCACCACCCCATCCATCCATCCATCCCACCCTCTTCGACACGATGCCCGGCTTCGACTTTTCCAACTACAACCGGAATGCGGCGCTGCACGCGCGCGGCGTCCCGCTGCCCAAGGCCACCAGCACGGGCACCACCATTGTCGGGTGTATCTTTGACGGAGGCGTTGTGGTAGGTCTCGATCCCCCGTCTGTCCGCTCCCGTCCCTCCTCGTGTCCTCGTGTCCAGCACCATCCTCACGCCGGCCACCCTCCCAGATTGCCGCCGACACCCGCGCCACGTCCGGCCCCATCGTGGCCGACAAGAACTGCGAAAAGCTCCACTACATCTCCCCCCAGATCTGGTGTGCCGGCGCCGGCACGGCTGCCGACACCGAGTTCACCACCGCCATCATCTCCTCGCAGCTGGAGCTGCACTCCCTGTCGACCGGCCGCAAGCCCCGCGTCGTCACCTGCATGACCCTGCTCAAGCAGCACCTCTTCCGCTACCAGGGCCACATCGGCGCATACCTCGTCGTCGCCGGCGTCGACCCCACCGGCACCCACCTCTTCACCGTGCACGCCCACGGCAGCACGGACAAGCTGCCCTATGTCACCATGGGCTCCGGCTCCCTGGCCGCCATGTCCGTCTTCGAGACCAAGTGGAAGCCGCAGGCGCTGACGCGCGACGAGGCCGTCAAGCTGTGCAGCGAGGCCATCCAGGCCGGCATCTTCAACGACCTGGGCTCCGGCAGCAACGTCGACGTCGCCGTCATCACCGGCGAGAAGACGACCCTGATGCGCAACTACATCCGGCCCAACGAGCGCGTGCCCAAGCTGCGCAACTACCGCTTCCCCAAGGGCACCACGGCCGTGCTCAACGAAAAGATCATGATCCGCAAGGAGGACCTGGGCAACTTTATCACCGTGCACGACGTCCCGACGGAGGAGGAAGCCGAGACGGGGAAGATGGAGGTCGACCCATGAGGGGAAGGATGGCAAAGGCAAAAGTGGCAGCAGGCTAGACGAACGGGCCATATACAATAAAGCGATCGATCGATGATCCATCCAATGCAACGTTTTTTTCATGTCCCTCAGCGCCGAGCATCCTTGAATGTCTGTATTCTGTAGGAGGCGAGAAAGTATCGTAAACACGCTGCATCTGTCCAGCATCTGAGCAGTGGAGCTAATATTGCGCAACTCCAAAAGCGCCCACGAGTTGTGGTACATTCCGTCAAATAACATCTCTCGTGGAGATGCTTCGGTGGATATTGTTAGAAAAATGGTAGCAGCAACGACAATGGTATAATTTACAATCAAAGCAAAACTGCCACCCATGATGTCTCCTTCACAAGAAGCACAGTGAAGCTCAGAGGCCCGCCTCGCTTGCCGAGAAATCAGACGAAACTAAAGAATAAAACATTATAGTTTATACGCTCCCTGACAGATAGAGAAAAGGGGGAGGCAATGATCCCGTGAATATGCAACTCCGAGCCATGAATAAATGAAATGTTGTGTGTGCAGCGTGACGTTCGTCTTCATCGTTGTTTTCGAACAGAGTGGGAGAAACGGGAATGGCAACGACAACATGCCAACTGTCCGTTGTCGAGGCCCAGCTCTTCATTGGTTGTGCTTGATGCCAAACATGTTCCTAGTCCGTGACTTTGATCGCGCTTTCTTCTCCTTGTTTGACATCAACGACTCGTTGTCATCGTTATACTTGGCCTTGTGAATCCTGTGAATCAAACATCGTTAGGCAATCGGCACATCTCCGGGGGGCATCGCTTGCACCGACGTACCAACTGTTGCCCACCATGCTCATGCCCTTTGCTTCAGCCTGGCGGTAGAACTGAGCACTTTTGTTCAGGTTTTTCTTGCAGCCAATGCCCTGGGCATAGCAGAAGCCAGCCTCAGCAAGCGCATCCACGTCACCCCAAGCTGTTGAAAAAAGAAGGTCAGTCATATATAAAGAGGGTAACCCCCAACCCCGTCCGGTTTCACTCACATCCGGCAATCTCGAAGCAACGGAGGGCCAGTGCCTTGTCCTGGTCAATACCCCATCCATTCAGGTAGCTCACCCCCAGCTCGTAGATGCTCAGTGCAAACTGCGCCTTGCGCGTCTTGCGGTCCACCGAATCCACCATCTTCCCTTCTTTGATCATCGCCTCATCATCCGCGATCTCAACACTGGCGCAGTCAGCAGCCTTGCGCAGCCACTCAGCACCTTCTCTCGGGTTCGCTCGCATGCCCCATCCGTGTCGACAGGCAAGGGCATACAACAGCATGCCTGTTGGGTGGCCCTGTCGAGCAGCATGCCGCAGATGATATGTCGACTCGTTCAACAAGCCGTTCTCGTGAAGAGAAATGGCCTTATCGACATGTTCCTCTGCCGAGATCTCCGTTGCTGTAGCCAGCGAATGCATTGATCGTGCCTTTACGGTGCTCGCAGAGTCACTTGTCGCCGTCGTCGATGCAGGCGTCCTGCCACGAGCATGGCCCTCGTGTGATGGCCCCATCGTGCGGCCACGAGCGTCATCTTCGGATGCCCGGTCACAATCAGTCGAAGACCGGCTCGGATTCGGCGACGGCTCAGAGGCTTGGGCGACCATCTCCGTGCTGAGCTTGCTTCGCTCCAAAGACGGCCGAATCATGATGTTTCCAGCGCTCGAAGGACGGGTTGGTGGGGATGGCGGTGCCTGACCGCCATGAGGAAGCGGCTGCATATTGTTCGACGGGGCCCCAGGCTGGTCCCAGTTGTGAGAAGATTGAGACTGACTGTCTCCATCACGGACATTCGATCTCTCAAGCACTTTCCCACGCGGTAGGTTGTATTTGGAGTAGATATAGGATGGGGGAACCGCTCGGCTATCATCGCACAACATTGACGAGTCCGGAAAACCCTCGCTGTTCATGCTGACCGGAGTGTTTGCTGTGTCGTCTGCCAGGGCAAAGGAAGACTGGCTATATGATGTCTGGCTGTCGGACGAGGCCTGTCGAGCAGGGCTCTCGAGGCCAGGGGTGCCAACACGACTCAATGGCCGAGAAAAGTTGAAAGACGGCCGAGGAAGTGGTGCAGACATGTCGGAGCTAATGGACGGTGACCGCTGGAAAGAGCCATGCCCCGGTGACGCCACGCTGCTGGCTGAGAGCTTTCGAGGGGCACTTAGAGAATAGGAAGAAGAGCCCATGGCGCTGTGGCCATCTTCGTCTGTTATCTCGAGCGGCGAAGACATGATACTCGACGAGCGTTTGGGAAACAGGGTTCGAGGCGGTGCAAGGCCACCGCTGGTCGAATCAAACGAGTTCTTGCTATGCAGCGGTTTTTCTGGGGACTGCGTAAAGGGACTGAAATTTGAATGGGCGGCCGAGGCTTGTGGTGTCGTCGTCTCCGGCAGGCTTGTCTCTCTCGGTTGGAATGTGCTAGGCTGCGCCGGCTGCGACGGCTCTGCCAGCTCTGTCGGCTGCGTTGGCGGTGATGGCTGTGATGCATCGTTCGATTTCATCTCCGACTCTTGGACAGCCGCGTCATTCTCAAAGCTGTAGGGACGGTTCCTCTGCGCTGGCTCAGGGTCAAAAGGCTCCTCCGCGAGCGGGGATGGCGAGCGCTCCCTTCTGGCACCAAAGTAGCTCGTGGTTTCGTCTTCAGGCAAGGCTGTCGGCTTCGCGTTGTTTCGCTGCAACATTTCCTGGCGTCCACGGGCGTACTCTGGTACCGGCGGCGGTACGCTGTCGTCTGGGGTCGGCGGAACGCGACTCATCCGGGGGTGCATAGACTGCGGTCGCACAGCTGGCTCCTCGACCTCGGGCATCCTCACTCCAAAGCCTGCTGGCGTCAGTGGTTGCGACGTGGCTGATGCCGGCTGATCTGAGTGGTCGGCGGGGTCCCGGTCAACATCCAAGCTGTTGTCGTAGGACAAGGAGCGGTAGTAGTCCGAGCGGCCCTGCATGACAAGAGGACTGGACGTCGTCAAGGGAGGAAGCCGGCTCACCCTGTGGCCAGCCTTTTTGGCACTCTCCTCCAGCTGTCTCGCCAGCAAGCGACTCTGCAGAGCAAACGCATCCAGCGGTGATAGCTCAGGCGGAATGTCGCCGGCGACAGGCAGACGGGGCGATCTGAGGGGAGGTGACCTAAGAGGCGACCTGAGGGGGGGCGGGACCGACTCTTGCGCCTGAACCCGCAGGTCAATGAAGTTTGGGCGCCGATGTGAAGACATGGTGAGGTCGATCTGACGGTTGTGTTGCCGGAAGGGGATATCAAAGGTAGCCGGGCCTGGACCCTCGACACATCAACCTGGTAGTCTCGGACCTTTCGAGGGCGGTGCCGTCGGCAAGCCGTGAAGAATCTTCCGTTTCTAAATCGGAAGACGATGTACGAGCACGTCCAAGTAATCGGAGGTCAGGAGATTGGGAAAGGAGCGCCGATAGCGCAAGCTGTCGAACAGCACAGAGGAAATGCTTCAAGGGGTGGCGCAATCGATAAAGAACAGAGATGGTCGGCAGTGCATTAACCTTCCATCGTTTATGTGCCGTCTGGCTGTTGTTGTCTGTTCACCTTTTGGTCGTGTTGTATGTCAATTGCGTGGAAGATGGGGCCTGCTCAAACAGTAAAATGGAAAAAGGAAAGGGATCCGGGATGTGGGTGCGCCGATAACCAGTTTCGTCTTGGTCGATCTCTTCGTCATGAAGCTGTCGCGAATAGACATGCACGTAAATAGAATCACAGCAGGCCAGCAGGAAAGGGCTCGGAGAGGTCTTGCTGTGCAAAAGGAGCGCGACGTGTGTGGTGACTGATTGTCAGTTGTTGGCGTCTAGATATGCAGTCGCAGGCAAGCCCATGCCATATGTCGCTTAGAAAGGAAAGATGGGCGAGCTTTGAAAGGGGTGATCAAGATCGTCAAACAGGGCAGAAGCCGAGAGGAAAAGTAACAGAAGCGAGTGGTGAGCGAGGGGGGAAGGACGAAACCCAAACTCGAAACTGCCACAGAGCAGACAAACCAGGGGGGGGGGTGCACACGCACGACGACGGGGCCGTGAAAAGTAGGGTGGGTGGAATGAATTAGTGTGCAAAGAAAGGGGTGGGAAAGGGCAGAGACAATTAACGAAGGCGATATGGGAGGAAGGGGAGAGAGGGGGGGGGGGGGGGGAGACAGGGGTGCAGCAGAGCAAGGGAGAAACGGGTCTTTTTCAGAAATGAACGGGCCTTGGAGATGGCGATCGAACGAGGAACAAGAAAGGAAGAGGCTTTCAGGGCGGAGGGAAGGATTGGATAGCCGAAGGGACAGAAGAAGAAACGAGGACGAGGAAGGGCGAGAGTTGCAAGCCGGATGGAGAGTCAAAAGCTGTAAAAGATCACATGCATTGCAAGGGTCTCCTCGCACGTTTTCTCTCTAGCTGCTCGTCGTGCAGGCAGGCGATCGGACGAGCGATGGGAATGCAAGAAGTTTTGGGCAAGTTGACAAAGTTGACGAATTCGACGAATTCGACGTTGCGCGTTGTCGATCCAAACATCCAGGGGGGGGAAAACAAAAAGCAGGGACAGGAATAGAGAGAGAGGAAAGGTGCGTGTGCGGGAAGATACAGGCGGGCGAACGTTGGAGCCGTTATTTTAGACCCTCCTTTAGGGGGGAAGGCCGACCAGAGGCCAGAAGAATACGGGGTAATTACGGAGCAAGATACATGTCTAGTACGCGTGCAGACCAGTGGTCCGGGCAACAAATACAGGGGGCGGGCTGCCCTCTGAAAAAGGCCCCAGCATTGGGAGGGGGAGGGCAGAATTTCGATAGGCAGGAACGCTAGCGATAGAACCGCCCTAAGGAGCTGTTCGTACCTGGCGGACGCGACCCACCGCGTGCTCGTATGCACGAAAAGTGGCACTAAAGCAAATGCGCGGCCACCTGTGGAGAACACTAAGAGCCAGACGGGAGAAAGGACAATGGCGAAAACAAGAAAGAGCGAGGCGTCCTCAGGGCTCTCGCAGGTACCCTGGCTGTACTCCGTACATTGGATCCTATTACTCGTACCGTCGCACGAAGAAGCTGCAGGGGGGCCGTTATTATCTGTTCTTTTTTGTTTTGGCTGGTCGATGGCTCGCAGCAGCCACAATACTGTGTCGCCCTAGCCGGCGGCCCCTATCGCCTTGGCCGTGGACGCCCGTTGGGCCGCTCAGCAGGCCGCGTCAAAAAAAAAAAAAAAAAAAAAGAGAGAGAGACACCGTCCCAGAAGGCCGAGTGGAAAATGTAGGATATTCTTAGCGTGGCAAGAAAGAGATATTTTTGGCAAAGTGGCAACGAAGTACTCGTAAGACCAGGCTAAAAGATATCGCACATCTGCTATGCCATCTTACTATGTATTGCAAGCAGAGAGGCTGGCCACAGGCCAGAATGGGAATTGTGGCAGGCTCAAACAAAATGATGGTTCTCGTGGAATCCAGCGCCGATGCACTGCTCCGTAGGCGAAATCACGGGCGCATTGGCCAGGCTCCATTGTGCGGTGTTCGAGTACTACGAGCAAGACGTAAGGAGCTCCCGAGTACGAATATTATTAGTACTCTACGCAAGCTGCGGGTGGCACTACTCCGTAGGCCCCTCTGCTGATCAATAGCGTCTTTTTTGCTTTGCGTCGTCTTCAAGCCGGCTGCAGGACCAGGGGTACGGAGTAAAAGGGCCAGATCGGGACAATACATGGTGCTTTGGCAGACTACTGTGCAATAGGGCTAGAGCTAGAGTGTGTTTGGTTTACTCGTATACGAGCTTTTAGAGTTGCATGCAGCTTAACGCCCATAGGACTTTACGGAGCATCTTGCATGGCATGACCTTTATGCATGAAGAATCATCCTCCCCATACCGATGGGGATTCGACCGATTCGATACTAGCGGGGACGGGAGTTGGCTATTGCCTGCTCAACGAAACATCTGATTTGGGCCAGCATTCGGCCGGGGCGAGATATGATTATTGCACAAGCTTGCCGGGGTCCATTGGGTCGACCTCTGGATAGACTTACTCCGTACGAGTATAAAGCGACGTCACCGCAACATTCAGGTCATCTCAACGGTTGTAATAAGCCACCGGAAGAGGGGCAGAGGGAAGCAAATGGACGTCTAGAAAAAGGAGGCCAGGCCCCCAATTTGACAGGCATCCAATACGCTGGCGGGAGCCGCCTGGGGGGATAAAAGGAAGAAGAAAAAGAGTGAGAAAAAAGGATGCAGCTGGAGACAATTATAAGATTGGGACTGGGCTGGCGGCATTGTTGGCCATGTGATGCCCCCCCCCCCTTCCCGTCAAAAAGCAAATCTTGGATTTTACTTGTATATATCAGACACTTTTTTTTTCGGTAGAGGGCCAAACAAAAGCAACCCGAAACTCCTCTTCCAATGCATACGACGCGGAAAAACAAACTTGGTGCCCACACCGCGGACACCCCAGGCGTTCCAACACTAATAACACACACACACACACACACGCCGAACCACGTTCTGCCCCTGCGCGCGCTGCTGCGCTATGCTGCGCTACAGTCTACAGGTCCTTTGACCGCAGCTTCTTCAGCCGGATCGTGCCCTCAAACACGGTCCGGTCCACGGCTGCTGCCACCGTCAGCGTGCCTCCGATGATGGCACACAGACCTGCCAGAAAGCCCGCAAAGGTCTTGGCCCGCTCCTCGCGGTTCACCACCTTCATGGGCGAGATGTCCTGTGGGAAAGGGTCAGCCGTGTGGGCGCTGTAAAGGGGTAAACGGGGGTTGGGAAGGGGAGGCCGTGGGTGGGTTGCTTACGTAAGAGAAGAAAACGCCGGGAATGCCGCCACGCGCGTGCAGGCGCTCCTGGTGGCCCTCGGCGGCGTCGTCACCGCCCTGCAGGCTCCGCTTGTGGCTCGTCACCGAGTACTGGTGCGTCTCGACGCTGCCGTCGGCCAGCAGGCCGTAGGAGCCGACGTCGGCGGCGTCGTGGTCGGCGTAGCCGCGGAACGTCTTCTCCCAGCCGAGGGCCAGGTACGAGGTCGGCACGATCTTGATAAAGTACATGTAGTTGTAGTTGGGGTCGGACGTCTCCTGCTGCACGCCGTCGAGCGGGTTGATGTGGTGGTTCGACCAGGGCTGCTCCTTGGCGCCGCCGGCGGCGAGCGTCTTGCGGATCGACTCGGGCAGCTGCGGGCCGAAGCGCAGCGAGTGCACCGTGTGCGTAAACGAGTGCAGCTGCGGCGTCGGCATGTCCCAGTAGTTCTTGAGGTCGTGCACGTGCATGTTGCCGTTGCTGAAGCTGCGGCCCGGCGCGATGTGGAAGTTGCCCACCACCTTGTTGACGCGCAGCCCGCCCTCGATGCGGCAGCCCTCCTGGCGCTGCTCGTCGATGCGCTCCGCGTAGTGCTCGCGCTGGCACTGCTCCACGTTCTCGCCCTTGCCAAACGCCCACGACGACGACGCGTACGCCTCGCGCACCTCGTCGCACGTGTTGCAGCAGCCCGGCTTCGACCCGTGCTGCGGCGGCGTCGCCCCGTAGCAGGGGCCGCAGTACTCCGGGTCCAGGTGCGACGCCTCGTCCGCGTGTAGGTCCAGCGTCTTCACCTCGATCTCCGCCCCGCCCTCGCTCTGCGGCTGCAGCCGCACCATGCGCACGCCGTGCTGCACGCCGTGCTGCTGCTCGCCCGAGACGTCCATCACGTCCAGCGTCAGGAGCTCGCACGGGATCCGCGGGAACGTGATGTTGAGGTGGATCTCCATCCTCTCGCCTAGAGGCAGCGCCTCGCGTCAGCACAACCATTCCCGTCCTTCGTCAGCCGGTAGCCGCAAAACCCACCTCGGCCCTTGTCCACAACGAGCTCGGGGCGGATGATGACCCGTCGGTAGTCCAGCCACTCGCCCCAGGCCAGGTATAGCACCACAATCAGCGACATGATGGTCACAACGCCACCCGAGGTCGTACGGATGCGCGCATCCTCAACCGTCTTGGTGAAGGCGTCGAGCCGAGTAAATCTCGACTTTGCTGCCATTGTTGCTTGGACTGGCAGTATCGGCCAGTGGCAGAGGAGGGATCACGCGCTCTTTCGATGCCGAGGGGCGGGATATGGCGCGCGCTGACAGCTCCAAAGGCGCCGTGGTGGAAAGGAAGGTCGTGTTCGCGAGATCGAAGCTTGCCAACGCACGAAAGCGCTTCGCCGTCAGACCGAAGCCGTTTTAAAAGACAAACGAATAACGATATGGTGGCAATATTTCCAGCAGCGCAAGGGATGGGGAGAGGCAGGAGTGCCGGCGGGGACAATGGATGGACCAGAGAAAGGCAGCTGGTTGCCGTTGTGCGTCAGGTTCTCATCTACGACGTCGAAATCGCACTGCCACGCCGATCGTTACGTCCAGAGTAAAGGCCACATTCACTTTTGCCCCCTGTAGGTAGCCCCACCGGGCAGCTGGATTCAGTCAAGTCAGGTACATGTGGCTGACGGAGCCCGGCGCTCTGTTTTTCCGCACTGATAACACGAACACAGAAGGTGGTTCACTATTATTAGTTCACGCCGTCTTTGCGACTATTATCTTACTATGTACAATGCAGTCATGCCGGGCTTATATCTCCCCCCAAGAGCCGCCAATGCATGTAAACCCCGCTGATGGATTCGGGAGGCATCAAATGACTCAGTCGGCGTGGTTCTGCTTTTCCAGCTTGTATAAATAGCCACTCTGTCGGAACCCTGTAAACGTGCCCAGATCATCGCTTCGTCCCAGCAGCCGTTGTCATGTCTGATCCTCGGCCTGTCATGCGCCTTGAGCGCTGCACTCTCCGGCCCTTTCGCGCTTCGGATGCCGGCCCCATGCGGGAAGCCGCCGACGACCCCGAGATTGTCCGCTACATGCGCGACCGCTTCCCCCAGCCGTACACCGAGGCCGATGCCGTCGCGTGGCTGCGCATGGCCAGGGCTGAAGGCATGCCGGAATGGAAGGAGGGCGACGCAGGGCCCGCGCCCAGACCCGAGACCTGCTTGGACCTGGCCATCTGCCTGCCCGACGACACCTGCATCGGCAGCATATGCTTGCAGCCTCTCGGCGGCGACGGGACGGAGAGATGCACCCGCGAGTTCGGCTACTGGATCGGCCGCAAGTACTGGGGCCGCGGCATCGCCGGCGAGGCTGCCTATGCCCTCTCTCGCTGGGCGTTCTCGCCCGCCAGCAGCACCCTCGTCCCGACCGGCGAGAGCGTCGAGCGTGTCGAGGCCTGGGTTTGCGCACCCAACACGGCCTCGTCCAGGGTTCTGGAACGGTGTGGCTTCGTCCTCGAGGGCGTGCGCCGGCGTGCCAGCATAAAATTCGGCGCCTTTGACGATATCGCCGTCTACAGTCTCCTACGGTCAGATATCGAGGCTATGGAGGGTGCTGTCGGCAGTCGGGATGATAAGACTCTTGCATAAACCGATATGTTTTCCAATAGATGATACAATCGCATGCCGTCTTTTCAAAACCATTTACACCACCTCTGAACCAAAATATAGCTCTTCCAGTACGACGATAGTTTAGTCAAGGGCGTCTCTCGTCTAACTTCTATGTCTGCTATACCTGCCAAACATCTTCGTCCAAGTAGCGTCAAAAGCGTCCAACTGAACAGCGCTACGCGGGCGGGAGCGATGAGCCTCATCACCACCGTCGGTGCCTCTCTTGCGCTTGCCCGGCGTGACATTGGCTGCCGTGATGTTACCACAGCTGGGCCGTACGAGCTTGTTTCCAAATGTGTCAGCCGTCCAGAGTATGACTCCATTGGACCAGCCAAATCCCTCCACCACGGTGTACTCGCCGCCACTACCGGCACCGTTGGTCGAGTTGTCGGCATACTTCTCAAAGATGGTGCCGTTGTCCGTGGATGTCAGTCCGGATAGCTGTGGCGTCAAGGACGTCGAGCCACCGGTGGCATACCAAGTGCAGAATGTTGAGTCTAAATAACGCTGACCGATTCTTAACGCGAGATCTTGGAGATCTTGGTAGTCCGGGTCGTCGGTGCCAAACTTGGCAGGAGTGTTTAGCAACCCTTGCATCAGAACATATTGCAGCGGCGGCCACACGTTCGGCTCGTCCCATTGCTGGCCCGTCGCCAGGTTCGTTGCCGGGATGCCGCCTGCTTTGGTGTCTAACTGGGTGCTGATACGGGCGTATGCCAGCTTCACGGCCAACGGGTCGTCCCTGAGCTGCGATGGGGCTGCACCTGTCCAAAACGGATAAAACTGGGCGACGTCGAAGAGCACCTGGGTTCCCTCTGGTGCTGTTGAGTTCTCTTCCGCGGTGGTGTCGGCATCGACCGGCACGTAGATGTTTTGGGCGTGAGAGCTGATGTTGTAATCAAAGTAGCTCCAGAGAGTAGAGTTCCACATCAGCGCATACATGGCATCGCTGCGCTTCTTGGCAGCCTTCGCCCACGAAGAGGCTGCTGAATGGTTGCCCGTGCTATTCAGAAAACTGCTGATGGTTGCTTCGTTCCAGTACAATATCGAGTTGAGGTCGACAGGCACTATGTTGTTGATGTTCAGCGAACGCAACGGGAAGAAGTCGTCTCTGACAGCATCGCCGGGTCGCGCCAGCCAACGCGTGCCATAGTCCCAACCTGACTCCGCACCACTCGCAAGCTGGGCATACAATGCGGCCTTCTCGGAGCTGTTGAGTGGCCGTGTCTCATTGTAGACCGTGCCGGATGCAGAGTAGTATGACTGATTGGTGGCCGTCTCGTAGTCTTCCAGATACGATTCGGGCCGTGGCTGGTTGTTGAGGACGGAGTAACTGTGGATGTCAATAACAAGCAGAAACAAGACCAGAACGGTGGAGCGACACCTACCGGTTCAAGGTATACGTGTGGTTGTCGGGAGCCGTGATGGAGACAGAGCGGTTGACAGACCAGAAGTCGTGTTCCTTTATCAACAGCGGCAGAGCACGTTCGAGGATCGAAGTGTCGTTGGTGTGCTCAATGTATATGCGCACCATCTGAGAAAGCAGGGGTGGCTGTGAGCGGTTGAGGTAGTACACGCGGGCACCGTTGGGGACGAAGCCATAGCTGTCTACAAAATCGAGAAAGTTCTCGATAGTGTTGCGCGAGATATCGACAAAGGAACCGCCGGTGCGCAGCAGGCCCTCGACGATCCAGTAAGAGTCCCAATAGTAAGGCTCGCGGAATCGGCCACCGGCAACCACAAAGGTGCGGTTGACGGGCACGAAGCTCGACTGGCAGCCAGTGCAGTTGGAGCCGTCCACGCCGCCGGTGTATTGGCGTGTCAGGTCCGGCCAGATGTCGATAACTTTCTCCACAAACTCGCGGATGACCGTGTCGTTGAGCTTTTTGAGGAAAGTCGCGTTGGTGGTGAGCTGGTCTACAGGCACGCTCTCGAGCTCGCCGCCGGCCGCGGCAAAGTATGTGCTGAGGAAGTCGTTGAGCTCGGTGTTGTTGCTCAGCGGTTTGGTCAAGTTTCCATACGCGGCCACAACCTCGTCCAAGGGCCGAATAGTTGGCCTGGTACATCGCGGGTCAATCGGGACGAATGGCAAGACGTTCTCCAGCCCTACAGGTGCCACCTTTTACCAAGGCCCGGCACAAAACCTGGAGGGGGAGAAACATACATGTCCACAAAAGTCTTGGAATCTGAGAAAGGCGCCGCGAGCTCAATCTGCGTAAGAATGTCCCCGTAGCAATATAGGACTGAATCACAGGGAGCGATCACTGTAACATTGTTGAACAAGCCTGCGACCGGCTGCGCCAATATGGCTGCAATTGCGCACAGCGTGCCGGCAGCTCTTGCGCCAGCAGCAAGGCTGCGGAGGGGAGAAGCAACGGCTTCCATATGGATGTGGTTGAAATATATTATGGCCTGGTAATGGTCAAGAGAATCGAGAGGCGCACATGCGAGAGGGCTCGGATAATATTATGCACATTATGCAAGAGAAATAGAAAGGAAGGAGCACGGGAGTGCCATCTATTTAACCCCTTTCCTTCCCAGAAACTATGCAGCCGCCAAAAGAAGAAGGCAGGGGCCAGGAGCGTATTACAGAACCGAGCGCTTCCCTGCCGACGACGATGAGCGGTATCTTACGTAGCCAGAAAGAATCGGCAAATGTTGCTCCCCGGCCCGATTACCGCACTATCCGAAGATGATTCTCGTAATAGCCTGATGGCCAAGGCGTCTGGTTCTTCCACAGAATGTGGTGGTAGTCTTCTTCGGTCCAATGCTGCTGGAACCAGGATGGTGTGATCTGGGCTCCCTTTCAAGCCGCAGGCTCCACAATTGAAGAAGAAAGGATAAAAAGTCTGCTCTGGGAGAAGCTTGGCGGCAGCCCTGGAAATAGAATAGCCAGTCTTGTCAGCAGACCGTATACGAACGTCTGCAGAAGCACGATGCTGCATGATTTGTGGAGCTTTCGTTCTGGAAGCAGAGAAGAACGGGGCCCTTCCCCGCGTTTTGGAGGCGCTCCAGATCCGACAATTTGGCCGAGTAGTGCCGGGAGCCCTGTAATAGCCCCGAAATGCGCCGGTGACGTCAGCCAACCGGCAGCGCCTCGCAGAAACGCAACAGAGGGGCTGGGCCGATGGGGAGCGGGAGCAATTGCATGTCTTGCATTCATGCGACCGAAAAGGCCCGGCCAGACGGCGACATTCGTGGAGTATCTACAAACGCGTTTGGCGTATTATCTATGGGCTATGTATGGGCTCGGGCGTTCTCACTTGGCGACCGGATAGGCCAACTTGCTGGTGGACGTGGTGCCTTGTGCAGGAATCCTGTTGGCCTCGGCGAGCACCTGTGTAAACAGGCGCTCGAGCCGCGGGACGGTCTCCTGCCGGTTCTGGTAGATCTGGTAGTGCACGACGACGCGCTCCGAGTACATCTTGAGGCCCTCGGCAGCGACCAGCGCGGCAAAGAGCTTCTCGTCGACGCCGCTGGCGGGAAAGTCCAGCCAGGCCATGTTTGTGTGCACCGGGTAGCGCAGCTTGCCGCCGCGGTCGGTCCACATCTTGGCCACCTCGACGGCCAGCGCGTGGCTGTGCTGCAGCAGGCCGCCCTCGCCGTTGGGGCCGGAGCCAAAGGTCTCGTCGACGGCCACGCGCGCGGCCGCGGAGATGACGCCCGCCTGGCGCAGGCCGCCGCCCAGGGACTTGCGGATCCAGGTGGCCTGCTTGATCACGTCCCTGGGCCCCACGAGGATGCTGCCGATGGGCGCGCCCAGGCCCTTGGAGAAACACATGGTGACGGTGTCGAAGCAGGCGGAGAAGTCGACCAGGCTGCCCGCGCCCGCGGCGGCGGCCTCCCACAGGCGCGCGCCGTCGCAGTGCAGGAGGATGCCCTGGCTGCGGGCCCAGCCGGAGATGCGGCGCACCTCGTCGAGCGGCATGATCATGCCGTTCAGCGTGTTCTCCAGGCTGATGACCCGGGTCGGACAGCCGTGGATGTCGCTGCCCACCACCGCGTTCTCCCGCACGTCCTCCAGCGTCAGGTGGATGCCGTTCTTGGGCACGACCGGGATGATCATGGCCCCACTCAGAGAGCTCACCCTGGTCCCCGGCCATTAGGAAGACGCGTTGTTGCAGAGGGACGCTCGGGGCACTCACCCTCCGGCCTCGTATGCGAATATGTGCGACCGGCTATCGCACAGCACCGAGTGCGGCGGCTGCTTCAGGAGCGCCCGGAGCGCCACCTGGTTGCCCATGGTTCCGGACAGCATCAGGAGCCCGGCCTCCTTGCCGGTCAGCTCGGCGCAGAGAGCCTCGAGGGCCACCGTGGTCGGGTCCTCCTTCAAGACGTCGTCCAAGAGCGTGGCGTTCTGAATCGCGGCCAGCATGGATGCCGTGGGTGTCGTCATGGTATCGCCTAGAAGGTTGGCGACGGAGTCTTGTGAGAGGAGGCAATGGGAGCAAGTGAGACAACCTACTCCGGAGATCGATGCCGCCGGCGCCGGCACTGCCGACCCAGTAGTTGGGCTTGCTCGCAATGCTTTGGGCCATGGTCGAAGAGATCTGTCGGGTCTGTTGTTGCAGCGAGTGACGGGCGGCTGTGGAGTGAAGGCAGCGAGCGGCCTTTAATATATGAATTCTTTCCTAGTGCTTAGTAGACGGAGATGCTTACGGGCAGTGGACACGATACGATAATCGGAGAATCCCGTCAGAAATCTAACGCGGTCGGGATTTCTCCTGGTCTGTCTCGCAAGGCACCGCACAAGATGTATGCTTTCCATCTGGGGTGTTGTAGGGGGATGGCCGAATGTTGCCTGTGACATGTGACGGGCGGTATGACAGGCCAGACCCGCGTCGTAATTCCCGGCCAAGCGGCGAAGCAGCTACTGTCCATGAGGGGTTATTCCAGCCCCTCCAGGACTCGGCGCAAGACGGTCCGAGCTTAGGTAACCAGCAAGCGGCCGGAAGATGTGGAAGTGGGTCACATCTTCCGGCCGTCTCTTCCTTCTGGAAAGGTCCGGAGTATCAAGGAAGAATAAGCATTATAATAACCAGGACATGATCTCAAATCAAACCCGTATGGCGCAAAAACCACCACAGAACAGTGCTGAGACCAACAATGTCTCTCCCGGGGAAACTAGCATATCTTTCCCCATTTGTTCCGAGCCATCCGTCATGTGGCTGTTTGCGTCTCCGGTTATATGTCGATGGCCGCCTCGGAAGCCACTATTGGATCCAGAATGCGACTGGCCACGCTTTCATAGGCCCCGCGCTCCATGACAGCGCCGAAATAAAGACACTTGACAACACCGGTAAAGCCACGCTTCAGCTCATCGATCACATCCTGCCGTAATAGGACCGACAGCGGGTATTTTGAGGCCAGATCGAACCATGCCTGGACGGGAGCCAGCTCTTTGTCCGCGGACGGGTTGAGCGACGTGGCCAGTCCGTACAGCGAGTGGAGAGACACATCGGGGGCCTGCCAGGCCAAGTTGTCACCCCGACTGTCGTTGCCTCCAGCATCGGCAGTGTCTTGGGCAAGGGCGACCTGGTGCTTCATCTCACGCTCGTCCTTGTCATTGATTGCATAGACGCCCTTGTGGACGCTGTCAGGTGCATGGCCAAGAAGCAGGTTGGTGGCCATGAGAGTGTGGCCGGCAACGACGAGCCCTTCGGGGGGATTGCAGAACTGGTGTCCGGCATGGTTCCAACAGACGTGCTCGAGCCTGGCAGTTGGGTCAGTACAGAATGCTCCGAGGATCCGCAGGGGGGGGGGGGGGGGACGAGAAGGTTCTTACGCCAAGATGAAGTTGACAGCCATGTGTACTTGGTCCAGGGTCATCTGCTGTATGACTGGAGATTCCGGAAGGACCGGAGCCGTGCTGCCTGATGGGATGAAAGGCAGCGTGGTCGATGTTGTCGTCGAATCGAAACCAGGAGAAGGTGAAATCGGTGCCACTGGAAAGCTCTGCAGGATGGCGGAACTGTCGCCATACGGCGGAGACGAGGACGACACGGACGAGCTCGAGATGCGATAGACAGGCGTGCCCACCAGCTCGTCCATCACCAGGTTGACGGTGATATCGTCGAGGTCGATATCGGCAAACAAGGAACCTGCGGAATCAACCTTGGCGCCGGTGGTCTCCGTGACCGCGGCAGACATGGCCCCCTGAGCAGCCGGCGACGCAGACGATGACAAGCTCAAAGGAGAGGGGCCGGTCGTCGTAGTGCTGGAGTCCCAAAGCGGCGTTGCTGCAGGCGACAAGACCGACGCCGACGATACGACGAGCCGAGGGACATCGTCTGGAGCCATGGCTCGGCCCGTGTCTGCACCCATCACAATGTCGCTGCCTCCAGCCCCGCCACCCTTGCTGCCGCCGACGACAGACATGCCCAAGCGCACGCGGATTCTATCGTTCTCGTGTCGCAGCTTGCGGCCCTCCTTCTCCGTGGTCGTGATGAGGTCGCGCAGCGTGCTCACGTCGACTTCGAGCTGGCGCAGATAGTCGGCCTTGCGCTTGCGGTGTTGCACCTGGGCGCGACGGACCTGGGCACGACGAGCCTGTGCCTTGGTCAGGGCCGAGCCCCCGGCTGTTGTCGACTCGCCGTTGTCGTCGTCGTTGTCGTCGTCGTTGTCGTCCTCGCCGCTGCTGCCAGCGTCTTCGTCGGCGTACGGATCGGCACTGACGGCCTTGTTGCGGCCCTTGCGTCGTCCAGATGCTGTGCGGCTGCCGTCAGTCTCGATGCAAAGCATTGACAAGAAATAGGGCTGTGAAGAAGCAAAGCGGTAGTGCGAGAAACAACAAGAATGGGCAGCAGGGACGACGGGTGATGGGCGACGTTGACAATGGTGGATAGGGGGCCGTCTTCTTGCTAGGCATATACAGCAGCATGTAGACAATATAAGGTAAACACATCTTGGGCATATAAAGCAGAAGCCCGCCACAGGACCTGCAACCACGCTACCCCCCATGAAAACTCTTCCGCCGCCACCAGACGTCCTTCTGATTGCATGCGTCTCGGCAGATCGGATCAACACGCATGGACGGCATTCTGCTGCAGCTAGTGGCTGGATTTCGGCACCGCTGTCGTACTCGTATTCCAAATGGTTGTGAGGGCTTCAAAATGCAGTCTGTGTGGCCACTTGGTGCCCAGGGCTCGTGGCCAGACAACCTCTTTAGGGGTGCGGGAAGACATGATATGGATTCCATGCCGCCTTGTTCACACCTCCCCGACTTGACCAGAGTAGCGTACTTTGGTCTCTAGGGGCTCTGACACCTTTACGGTCTCTAATTACGGAAGGGCGGGCCTCCAATTTGTTCGTTTCTCCCTTTCTCACCCCTCGCAGAGACAATGACAAATCTTTTGGATCCTGGAGCGGAGGCGTGCATCACCCACTTGGAAGAGACCACCCACCCCCTCCCGCTGCAGCTTGTGTTGGCAGAGCTGCACGGGGCAGATCCAGACTTGCTAGGATCAAGAGAACAAGGAACGGGGACCAGAGGAGACGAACGGCTTACCAGAACCAGACACGAATGTGACCTGTTTGGCTGCGGCCGAAGCCGCATCCTTCGTGCGCTTCCAAAAGGCGGTAAATGACGGCCGCGATGCTGGCGGCCGCGATTCCGGCTCCATTTCGACAATCGTCGCAGTCGTTTATGCCGCTTCTGCCGCCGTCAGGAGAGCAACCACGGGTCGGCTGATTGCGTTGGGCTGGGTGCTTTGGAATCAATCCCTGATAGCAGAGGGGTCGAAAGATAGACAGCCCTTGGCGAAATGGCCGACGTTCGCTGCGCGGTGTAAGCTGACCTTTGGTGTGGCGCGTTTCTGTCTGCCCTGTTCAGTAGTTCCGCGAAGCTCGCATCTCGTTGCCTTCTTCTCGGTTGTTGGCTTTCGATTCTCTTCCGTAGTTGTGTTTTATGCTTTTCCGATCACGTGTAAGGTGGCCTCCACCAATCGGTAACTACGATAGTATTATCAATTTGCTTGTGAGACGGAATAGTCACATTTTCTTGTCCTCTTAACTTTGCAATGTGCCATTAATCTTCCAAAGAAAACCAAGTAAAATCGAGTGCCATGAAGGCTTCATATGTCATCCATAACGCCAATTCTCCTCAGCAATGCAAAAAAAATAGAAAGGAAAAAAAGGAAGAAAAAAACAGAACAGAAAAGCAATAAATGCCGTCGCCTTTCTTCACACGTCCTCCTCCAGATCAGTTGCCGTGTCCTCCTCAAACCCCTCGTCAGCACTACCAAAATTGTCGCTGTCGTCGCTACCGTCGTCACTCTCATCCTCGTATCCGCCTACGCCCACAATCGGGGTCCACTGAAGGTAGTCGCCCTCCAACCACCGTTTGCTAGCTGGAAGTAGGTACGGGTCAAAGGGAAAGTTGCCCTCCAGCTGCAACCGCTTCTCGTCTTCGACCGTGTAGCCTGCATCTTCTCGCAGCGCGTCTCCGTTGCCGTAGTTTCCAGACACAAACTGGGACAGATGGATGCTCTTGTTGCTTTCCAGCCTGGGGAAAATGTACATGAACCGCATAGAGTGCGCCAACTTGGCAAATTCGGAAACGATCGCAGGCGAGCAGACCATCAGCGGGTTGAAAACCGAGTAGATGACGTTTGTCAGCGCCTGCTTCAGGCCGGACATCCATTCTACCTCATGTCCCACAAACGATGCCGCGTCGTCCGGATCCACAATGTCTGGGTATGAGTCCACCAGGTCGCGCCACCGGAAGCAGAAGATGTAGAGCAGAGCCTGAACCCATGCATAGAGTTCCTGGTACCGCCGCAAGTCTGGGCCCCGGCACCCCTCGCTGTTGCTGCGCCGGTACATGTCGATACGGTGGCAGAGGATACTCACAACGTTTCGTACCGTGTCTCGTGGCACACGTGCCGCGCGAGCCACGTAGCTGCTCAGATAGGACGCGGCTGCCTGGCGCACCGCTGCTGGTCGGTTGGATTCAAAGCCCAGATTCAGCAGCGTTCCCGTGAATATATCCTGCAGGGCAAGGCTTCTTTGGCTGAAATGAAAGACGAGGAATTGGGTGTGGCGGGAGCTGGGCACAGTGAGAACAAAGTTGACAAAGTCCGATAGCATGTCTCCGAGACACTGCTGGGAAACTTCTGACTCCGGATCCTCGAATTCCGGAGCAAAGAGGGAAAAGAGCCGTTCGAGGATGGCGTCCAGCTTCTGTACCAGCTTTGTGGACTTGTCGATCTTGCTGGCCTCCTCGTCGTAGTCCGGCTCGCCAAAGCCCGGCAGGTCGCTCTCGTCGCCTTCGCTGTCCGCATCATCGCCGCCGTCGTCGTCGTCGTCGTCTTCCGCGAGAGTCGCGCTGCCGTCCTTGCTTGTCACTTGGGCAAGCACTCTGGATACCAGGTCGTCATCCATGTCGCTAAGATCCAGCTGGAACTCCGTATCCATCTTGACCAGATTGGAAGTTATCGCCTCGAGCAGTTCTGGTCCGAGTTTGGGCGCGTAATTGCGGACCTGAAGGAGATTGTCGAGGTAGCAGAGATATACACTTTTGGACTCGGTCGGAAATGGGAACTTTTGAGATGCAATTTTGCCGATTGCAGATCGTGCAGCCGGGAACAGCTGCAACATGTATTCGAGCCCAAAATGCAAGCGCCTCTGCGCCGTTTCGCGGTCAACAGCGGGAAAGTCGGGGACGTGCCATGACGAAGGGCGGGGTTCCATAAACTGGTCGACAATCATCTATTGGTACTGGTCAGCGAATGTACGGTTGGCCATGGGAGCCGTGGTCCGCCTACCTCTAGGACAGGGCGCAAATAGACACCTTGAGCGCTGACCAACGCTGCGAGAACTGAAGGCTGTCAGAATCAAAGGAGTCCTTTGCAGCACGGGCGACAGATGGGAAGAGGACGTACACTGCACATATGCGCGGAAGAACTTGTCATCACGTCCGAGCCAGGAGCAGCTGAGAATTTTCTTGACCAGTGTTGCACATGACTTGTTTAGCATTGGAGTGGAGCTCGTCAGCGCGACGACGTAGAGCACCAACTCCTCTGGCTTCACCCCGTCCTCTTCCTCGCCTGCTACTGGGCTTAGGTATTGATCCCTGTCATTGGCAAATGCCTCTTGCAGCTCCATGTATTCTTGGTCGTCGCCGACCGCGTGCATCTCGAGGGCGTGCCGCACGGAGCGCTTCGTTTCTTCTAGTGTGCGCTTGCCGACTTCGGTGGTGATGTTCAAGCTGAGGTCGAAGTGAACGGTTTTTTGCCGCTTGGTCAGGGGGCTCCCTGGTCTGCCGTCCTGCTTCTCCTCCTCCGCCTCGGACACGTCGTCGTTGTCTTCTATGCCGTCGCACCGGTCGTTGAGCTTCCTTTTCAGCTGGTTTATATCGGTGCTGGGGGGAGAGAGGTTTGCTTTATTCTTCGCACTCGAGTTGATCCGCAATATTGACTTGATGGGTACGTTGGAGCTGCTAACGGGAGACAACAGGCCCGAATGGCCGACCATTGTCGGCGTAGCTGGCCCAGGCATTATATTCATATTCCCCCTTGTAGACAACTTTCTGTGTGAATGGTAAATTGCAGGGTGTGAACAACTGCTAGTTTTGGTCTTCGTCGCAAGAGGTGCTGATGCTGGGGGCAAATCTTGACGACGGATACGACATCGCTCAGCGTTTCGTGCCTAATCCTAGAATCGAACCGACAAAGTTTATCAGAGCACACAGGAATAAATAGAAATAGATCGCTAATAAACAAGTAGAACCCCAAAAGCTTGCCAAAAGATATGGCGGATAGGAAAGTAGGCAGAAAGATCGCGTGAAAAAAAATTGGTGATAACTTTAGTTTGGTCGTGTTTTTTTTTCTTCGCGGGGGATTAGTGTGTCACGTGCGCACTTTGCATTTCCCCAATAGGTCCGCCCCGCCTTCTACGTCCTATCGCTAAGCCTCTTTTACACTACGACGATCTTCTTCCTAAAAGTGACTTTAGAGGAGGCTCGTACGAAACACAGATAGCTAAAATACAACCCTCCTCGATCTCGGACAGTATTACCACCGGATTCTCTCTCCATGATGGACAACCCGCACGTGCTCAGACTTTCTAGACAGCGAAAGCCTCTTAATTTCCCGACATCCCGTCGTTTTTTGTTCTAGACTAATGTCTCACACATCGAGCTGACTAAAATCAAAGTGCACTTTCATCCCCTTGGCCGTCTGGTGGCACAATCCAACGGCTGCTCAATCCACACACATTGCTTCGTGGCACGACATCGTGATCAGCGGCAAATCAAGCACGACTACGAAGCAAACCTCCTCTTGCCGTAGTTACGCCGAGCCGTTCCAATGAGAGCTGCAATTTATACCTGACTGAACGGTTCGAATATGAGCAGAATGCCAAAACAGATAAACGAGTGCAGGCGTAGGAAGACTGAATATAAACAGGAGCAACTGCCGGAGAAACGAGAGCGATCCGATGTCAGCATCAATTGTGGTGAATGCGCGGTGTGCCCCTGGGGAATCTATCGACAGACCACAAAGAAAGCACGATTGAAATGGCAAGTAAGAGATACATCAACAAACCAACGGCGAGCCAAACCAAAGAAAAGCCAATAAACAACAACCAGGATCCCGTAGGCCAAGACCACAAAGCAATGCAGACAACCGGGAAGCCGTGCTTTTGTGCTCACTGTTCGACCCGTACTTCCTGCCCTCTCGCCTAGCTTCTTGCATTCCGTCCATTGATTTCCACGCGTTTCCTGTTCCAAAAGATCATGCTCCTGTGTGTACACGGCTGTGTTTCCGCACTGCGGTAGGATGGCACCAAGCACAATCCCCTCTAACCCACCAGTCGCTTTACTGATACATATTTGAATTGGAGCTCAAAGCACTCTGTAGCACCAAAGACACGGGTGCAACTCACCCAGCATGCCTGCTTTTAGTACCCGTCGCCACCGGCGGCCCCGTTATGGCCTGCCTGGGCCCCGTAGATGTAGCCAGAGGCGTCTGCGCCCCCTTCAGCTTGCTGTCCAGTTAGGTCGGCGCCACCCTCAAAGGGGCCTGCCGAAGCACCAGCACCAGTAGCCCCCGCGGCACCATAGCCTTGACCGCCCGGGTGGCCTGGTTGGTTATCGCCACGGTTTGATTGAGACTGCTGTCACGACGCATTAGAAAAAATGTCAGAAGGCCGGTGCGTGAAAAGAAGAAGCACAAGGGAGACGGGTCGGATAGGCACGCGAAAAGGGCTGGACTGGGACAGTAGACCATACTTCACGATATTTGGAGAGGTAGATCTTCAGGGCTTCAGCATAATTCTCGAATCCCAGAGACGTCATGGCAAAGAGAATATCCTCGCCATTGACAGTTTTCCGCTTCTCCTGATGGCATTTCTCAGAAGCTATAGGCGTTAGCGCTTGATATCAGACACAGCCATCGTGCGCGTGAGGTCTGTGCGAAAATGGAAGGGTTCGTAGCCACAAACCTTCGCTGGTGATGAACGAGATGAATTCGCTGACGCATTCCTGCATGCACTCCTTGGCTTCTTTTGCTATTTTTGCGTTCTCCGGGAGAGCGTTTTTCATGATGCGAGCAACTGGTGCAAAGTTCCGAATGTTAGCATCGTATAAATCATGTCTGTTGGCCCTCAAGGATGAGCCGCCAGTTCCATCTGGGGACTCGGAGGGTGACGCCTGATGCCGAGACATGAGAAGGTAAGTCTAGGGGAGGGGGCAGAAGACAAAAATGCAGCTCTTGGTATATATATGCAACAGCCTGGTTTGGTGACAGTCTTCTGCAAGCAACGAGCTGCCGCTTGATCGAGGAAGGCCTATCCCAGACGAGAAGGACACAGGATAGACCGGCCATATTCCCAGAGGGCGACAGCTCTGGCCTGTTCCCCCCCCCCCTCCTGTTCGCCCGTGAGAGGTATCACAGTCTGGACGGCTCATACAAAGAGCCATTTGTGCGCTACACTCTTCTGAAGCCCCCCAAGTAAACACACACGGTGTGTACAGAAGGTGGCCAAGGGGGATCGGTTAGGCAAGGAGAAGCGCTTACCATTGGCTATGGGCAACCAGCGGTCTTGCTCTTTCACCTCGAACTCATAGCCGAGTGAGCTCGATTGTGGGTCCTGAGGGTCATTCATTGGCGGTTCCCCTGGGGATTGTACGCCTTGTTCGACATCTTTTGGAGTGGACTGTGGGGAGTCGGACATATTTGGCTACCTGCAGCGGGTGCGAGCTGCTTCTTGTAATTCCTTGGACTGCTAACTCGCACAGGTGTTTGGGGATGATGTGTCCCTGACACGTTGCAAGGCGGCAGGGCTTGCGACCAGTTTTTTCTTGGGCCGCTGGAAGGTGCAGAAGCGTTGCGCCAAGCCAGATCGGACTAGCCTTCTGCGTCGCCGAGACTATTTTCTACTCCTGACCGGTCTTTTGGATTTCCTGCCCGACGTTTTAGTCCGTCAACGATGTAGCAGGTGGAGGGGTGGCTTGTTTGGGATGCAGAGGCGGAGCGTTGGGAGCAGATGAGGGTGAGTGGGAGGATCGGGAAGGGTGGTAGTAAGTGTGGGCTAGCTGCCATGGCCTTTATGGCGGGTCCATAGGACTTGAACTGACCGTTGGATTTTAGGGAACGCCGCGGTGCGCTGCTCTCCCGCCTTGTTTGCTCTCGCCCTGTATCGTGCGGCGTGCAGCGTGCTGCTGGCTGCGTGCGTCGGCGAGCCGAGTGGGCGGATAGGCTAGCTGGCAGGAAGACGTCAGAGGCAAAAGAAAGCCGGACTGTCTCTCCTTGCGATGGCGTTTATCGGGTCAGCAGATTGCGCCGATACCCTGTCTCGAGCCAACAGGCAGACAGAGAGCTCAGTCTTCAGTGTCGATACGATACGACCCTCCTTTCTGCCTCGGATGGTTTCCATTAGTCCATGTAGCTCTATTTCCGCATGAGCGTGTTGGCTGAATGCCGTGTCCCTGGTTACACCAGAATAGGCAGGCCTGAGCTGGTTGGCTACCTACACGGGAGGGTGACTGCGTCCTTTTTTAATTAAGCAATTATTTTCAGTTTCTGCGCTGAGCCTGTCCTGACGGCAATGAGGCTGTGTCGGGTGTCTGCTGGGAAGTCGAATGCCGGTGGAGGGGTTGAACTGCCTTGGCCGTCTCCCTCGAACAAGCAACGTGAGTGGATGAAGCTGAGAGCTACCTAGCGGCGCGTTAGAGTCCAAGCACGGTCATGTCTGCTCCATGTGAGGTGGTCCATTAAAAAAAAACATGTGCCGGCCGCTGCAAACAGGTGCCCTCTCAGCAATTCACGAAAGGAAGAGGGAGAGAGAGCCGGCGTGGCACAGGACGCAACCGCCAGCAGGATCGGTTTCGGGAGCAAGAGTACCGCACAGCCGACGAATGAGCTGTTTGTTGACGCAGTCTGACAGGCGACACTGGCAACAGCGGGCGGCAGAAGGGAGGGAAACGAAACAATGGAGGCACAAGGCAACGCACCCACGTTCACGCACTCGGAGCGTACCTGAGAGGTATATTGGAAACTGACGTTTTGGGCTAGAGATGCAGGAGACTATGCATTGATGGGCTGCGAGGACGTGGGGTGCGGCGCAATGGTAGTGCAAGAAGAAGGATGAAAAAGAGGGCAGAAATGGGGGAGAGCGTGAAGGCGAGAGACCTCGGAGCACGCGCGGAAGAATGTGAAGGCGAGGAATAAGGTGTGCAGTGGTGGCAGAACAGAATGCGGGAAAGCGGGTCGACTTGTTCTGGTTGCGATGCGGTCGAAAGCTTCAGCCGGAGAAGGGGGGGGCAGGAACAACGCGGTGACGGCTACGTCTGCGTTCTTTCCCATGTCAACAACTCGCTTTTCTGGTGTTGTTTTAGCGCGCGTGACCAGAGCGATACTAGTGCGTAAGACCCAAAATGTCGAACGATACTTGTATCCCCCCGCATAGATAGCGCAGACAGTACGCTGCGTATAGGTACCCCACCGTCATCTGTGTAGGTTCCTCCGGCGTACCTACAGCAATTATGAGATCAACCCATGGAAGCTGGCTGCCCAAACAGCCCACCGTCGCTTCCCGTGGAAGACGATTTGCTGCCGTCTCCTCACCGAAGGGCGACAGGGTTTTTTTTCTCCGCTGCATCGAGTGCCAGAAAGAAGAAATCGCATCATCACTGATAAACGGTTCCAAGGTTCTGCTGCTACTACGAGTATGTAGCCGCGAACAAGGACAATGGCAAAAGCCAGCGGTGAAGGCCGACCCCGGCGCTTCGGAAACCAAGCTAAGGCAAAAAAACCCCAGAGATGACGAGGCGGTAAGTCGGCGAAATGCACAATGGGCACGGTACGGAGACGCATGCCAACATATAGAAGTGTCCGCGGGACGGTCACTAACGCTCCAGGAAATGCAATGCTGCATGGCGAGCAGGAAACAGGAAAACGGGTTGTCCGGGGCGCCTCTTTTCTGTGCTCATTTGCCTTTTCGCCATCTATACTGCTGGCGTTTGCTTCCTTTCGCCTCGTCCACGATGTTCCCCATTTTGAAACCCGTAATCATGATTTGACAGTGGCTATTGTCCGCTAGGTCCACAGAAACGCTTGGCTCTGATTGCCCGCCTGATGAGAGAATAAGCCCGTTCTCGCTGTCGGATTGTAAGGCTGCACCCATATACAAGCTTTCTTCTTAATCCAATGAGGACCCGTAGCTCCCACTATGGCATCTCATTGGGCAGAAATGCACAAATGACATTGGGCGCCATGCACCAAGCACTGCCTAGGGTGGTGGAAGAAACAGGTTGGGAAATGAGGAATAGGCTATAGTTTACGGACTACGATGGCCTGCAAGGTAATAGCCGCACGCGGAAGCTCGGCGGGCTGATCAATAGCTGTAGGGTGTGAGGCCTGCAGTATCCTGAAGTGTCCAGTGGTGAGACATTATGTGCGCATGAGGAAGGGGACCCTTGTCTTGGAGGGAGGAAGGAGGGTAGACACCTGGCAGTCGATGCAGTGAGAACGCGTATTGTAAAATCGCAAAGGTCACAATACTGACAACGGCTCTTGTTTGCGTAGCGGCAACAAAGGCTTAACCCCCGAGAAACAGCATCGGGACAATATTGACAGCTGGCGCCTGGCCACGTCCGGTGCATGTGAACATTTTTATGCACACCCTTCCTTTGCTAGGTTGGACTGAATGCCAGCTGATGTACGGGGTATCAAGTATTCGTGCCTGTTTCCAATCCGCGTATACTCGAGGGGCATTTCTCAGCAACGAGGCGACCTGAAGGAAGGGACAGTATGGATTGTCCAATTTCATTAGCGAGGCGTATCCTCACCATCAGTTCCAGAAGATGACGACCTGTGGTTGGCGCACTATCTACCTTGCGTGATTGTCGATATCGTTGACGATTTGGAGCCCAACGCTCCCCACGGCCTCGCTGACCGGCTGGTTGGGCACCCAAGCGCCCTCTATCGCCGAGCTGGATAGCATGGCATTTCTACTTCTCCGGCAGCGTACTGCAATGAACAACGCATCCAAGATAAATGTTGGGGGTCACTTGGCCGTGTATTTCCAAGAAAATGCATGTCCGATCCAAAATCTGCTGACTGTGGAACTGCACTTTCGATCTGCAATTATTCGCAGTGAACACATGGCCGTTCACCCCGAGGCCCCTTGTTTTTTTCTGGTCACGCCTCCTTCATAGGCAGCTGCCAAAACAGAGCTTATTCTCAGGATGGCTGTACCGAGCAGGGCGAACAGAGTGAGGCTTTGCCTCCGGACAATATGTGGTTTATGAGAATCAATGGAGAGAACAACGTTGTGTTTCCATTAAATCGATGCCGTCATCATAAAAGCAAGCGTGGTCATACATCCCGGGACCACACCGCCTTCGATCCGTATCCTGCTCATCCTCTTTGTCACCTCTATCTGATATTGACCTCGTTTCCATAGGTATCGTATCGCGTCGGTTGTTATAGTCTTGGCATCGTGTTGGATCACTTCTCGGAGGATTGCAGTAGGCCAGTGCGTCTCCGCAGCAAAATGCCCTCGGGTTATGACTGCACGACTTGGACGTTGTTCTTTTTCTGTCAAGGGAATATCATCAGCGAGCCTGTTCACGTAGTGCGAAGGGGAAAGTCGGACGACATACCTTCCACTTCTCAAGCTCGTCCTGTCTAGCCTTGTATTGCTTCACCAGATCGTCGAGAACCTTGTTCAGGCCCTCCGTATTTGTTTTTAGCGCTGGGATCACGTCCTTGACCGTTCGTTCTACGAGGACGCCGTTGATCATGCGGAAGCACTTGCGGTCTTCGGGTAGCGGGTCGAGGGTCTCGAGAACGAGTCTGTGGCACAGAGACACGGTCGGTCAGCCGGGTCATTGACTGCGAGGTTGGAGGAGTCTCATCAGGGCTCACTTGTGCTCTTCGGCCTCTTGCTCGACATCGCCAATCTTTTGCGCAATTTGCTGGAGGGTGTTCTTGAAGTTGGAGTACTGGACCTGCAGGTCTGCGCAGAAATGCGGGTTTAGTAGGGTGCTCTGAAGCGGCAAAGATGGCAGCGCACTCGCTTACCTTGCTGTCTCTTTGAAGACGCAGCCTGGGACGGCGCTGAAGCTGTTGAAGCCATTCTGGGTTTGGCTGCTACCAGTTAGAACAATGTCGTCCGCGAACGAGAGTTTGATGGAAGAGACGAGGGGCAGAAGCTTCCTCGTACTGTGAAAGTGGGGCTAACGACTAGGTACGAGTGGGTCTTCAGCGCGCCAATAAGCGTCCGTCTTTTCCCTTTAACTTTTCTTCAGTCAGGTCATGACATGAACCAGCAATCTTCATTCGCGACATTCCGTCTGTTCTCTTTGAACTTCAGTAAAAGAAGCTTTCCGGCCACCGATCTTTCTCCGCAAACACACTCGTCTTCTTTTTCGTGTAGGAGAACGGCCGCAATGCATCCTCATCTAGACAATGTGGACAATGCGGGTATGACCAGAACTAGCTATTGCTGGCCTCTTTGGCTTCTGACTCTCGATCTGTGGCTGACCGGAGACATCTGAGGTGACAGGCTGTGCAGAGGTCATGGCAATATTTGCAGAGTGTCATGCAAGAGGATTCATGTGGAAAGCAATGGGAATGTGCAACGGAGCCAAGACAGCACTGAACACGTGCTTAAAGGCTGAGCGGGCGAACCGAGTGGCGGCAAATCGATCCGAAGGGCAAGACAAGAATGAAAAGATTCGGGCGCTTTGGAAAGACATCGACGAGAATTCGTGATTGCCTCGCGTGGTATACTCACTTTCGGCTCGAGACATGCTTGCCCACGACCGTGGCAGGCGGTCGAACCCGGCCACCGCGACGAGAGCCAACGACCCAACGACTTCCGTCTACTGGCCCTAGGCCATGTATAATAAAACGCCATGGCGCTGAGATATGTTACGATACCATGAATTGAAAAGGCAAATACAAGGAGGAGGGGGCTGAACTTGCGCCAAGAGGCACCAGAAGCCGGCGGGTGAAGGAGGCAATAGATGTCCAATGGCCAGAACGAGGGGTATTGCTGTGAGCGACGAGCATTTGCTTTTCGATTTGACAGTAAGAGATACGGGAATTGGCACCATCTGGGCACAAAATACTAGTACATCTCCCCTTGTTTCATCCTTTTCCCTCTTCTTGTACCGTGGACTTCCACACAGCTCGCTCACTGCTTGCGGAAGAAGGCAGTTCCAAACTGCAGGAGGCCATATGTGGCCATAATGCTCAGACCGATGGGGACCGGCTTCTTCAGGCGGATGGCACGCGGGATGGACGCGCCGCCCAATACGATGGAAGCGAGGAGGGCCAGCTCGACGCCGTACGGCTGGCTCGTCTGCAGGCGGTATGCACCCAGACCGTCTGTTGTACATGCAGGCACGGTCAGCTGGCAAGAAGGAAAGAAGCAAGGGACGATAAAACCACGAGTTCCGCCCGTTCACGTACACAGAGCTCCGACGGTCAAGCCTGCCGCGATAGACGGAACAGAGCCCGTCTTGGCGTAGCCTATGACGCCACCGGATGCGGTCAGTGCCGCCAGCAGATACGCTTGGGTGTTCAGAGACTGTGGAGCCGAGGTCAATGAGATACCTTCCAAAGAGGACGGGGCTGGTATGGCCGACATGTCGGAAGGTGGGGAGGCTCAGCCGAAGCTCACCATGGTGTCTTGAAAGGGTCTCAGCTCAGGGGCTTGGCTTGTGATGATGGACTGATGGGGTTGGCGAATCCGCGAACTCGGATCGGCTGGAAAGGCTGCTGCGCGTTGTTGTTTTGTGAAAGGAGGCGGTGCCAAAAAATGATCCGGCGTTGGGAAATGGGGTAGTCCAATTATGCCGGCCAAACACAGGATGACGGGATACGGAAGAGGTTGGCCGGGTCCATTACATAATCCAGCAAGCGCGGTTGCAATTGGCTGAAATGACTCTCGCGCGCTGGGAGGTTTCTGACAAAGTCCTAGGCTCTGCTTTTCGTTTCATGGCAAGATATCTTAGATCGGTGCAAGAGTGTGGGTCTTCTGTCCAAAACATGTTTTACGAGTGCTTGTTATCGCACAAAGGCACGCGGGAATGTGTGGCTGTGCAAACTGTCCTGCATGAGAGCTTCTTGTTTCCTCCACCAGGTCCACATCCAAGGCTCGGTGTAGATATCTGAGCCCACCGGCGCCGTCCGACTGTCTGCCGGGTTTCCCAAAAGATAACTCGGTCGGCCGGTGGACTAGGAGGAAAGACAACGGACGGCCGAAGCATCCCGAGACACGAAGAGAGCAGCCGTTGGCCCACATGCAGCGGATCGTGTTTTCCGCGATGACGGGCGAGGATGATCCGTCACGGAGCAAAGCCTTGTTGCGCCAGCCAATCGCTTGCGCGACCTATGCGATGGAGAATGGACTACGGAGTATATCGTCATAAGACAGCAAATACGCCTTGTTGGGGGCGGGAAAGGCTGGTGGGGCTGAGTGTGGCGCCGCCGAGCGATTTTTGGGGGTTGTCTACTTGCTGCTTCCCCCAACTGCAACTAAAGTCCAGGTAGGCTCGTAAGATATGAGGTTCGCCTAGCCGCCATGAGGAGAACGCCTCGCCAGCCCGCTGCGATGAGCCACAGGTTTCCACAGACAGGGTTCTGGGAACGCTGAGCCGTGCGACTGCAACTTTTTCAAAGAGACGTAGAAGAAGCCGTCGATGCATCGGAACGTGCCATGGCGCACTAGCCAAGGCATCTTTCCGATGGCGAGAAAGCCTTGTCTGCTCTGCAGATCATTAGTTAGCTGTTTTTACCGGTTGCAGTCCCCATTCAATCCCCTGGCCCAAGCCACACCCCCGCAGTACATATCGTAGTAGCATTTATTAGCAGCCGCCAGCACTCAGCATTTTGCGCTGCCACCCCCTCGGTGTTGCTGCGCCGTTTCTGCGAAAGAAGTTAATCCGAGCATCGATGGTCTCAGCATCGAGAGGAGGGGCTCCACCACCAACTCCCCCGTTTGTGCAGCCCCCCAGACGGAGGAGCTAAGCACTGTAACCCGTTTTAATGAACGAATCGCTTTATCGATAATTTGTCTCATCGCTCCTGCGTCCTCTGCCCATTCCCCCTTGGCCGCCAGAAGGAGAGATACGTTGTTCAGCTGAAGCGCGCGGAAGCAAATCTCCTTTCTGCTCCAGCCCACTTTCGACCTTGCCTTTTTTTCCCTCTTCAATCCTCGCTTAGCTTTCTCGCATTCCCGCCCCTTCACAAGAAACCAAAAAAAAACGGCGCGGATACGACCGAAAAGCTACACTCGCCGTCCCTACGAGTAACCATCAACGACCCCCCATCGCCAGCGATCTGCCTACACGCTGCAGAAACCAGCACATCGCCAAGTGTACGAGTAATGAGACATCTCGTCAATTAAGCTTTGTTGGCCCATCGCCTGCAGTCACCCGTACAGAAAAGCATGGTCTCTGTCCCCGCCTTCGCCCTAGCCGCACACACCATTGCATCGCCCAACTGTCACCCATCCCGCTCATCCCAGTGCCCACTATCGCCCTCTGAGTTGGAGGGTGCGGCCTCTGAACTATCTCTGCTTGTTGTCTGACCCCTCCACCCTGGCACGCTTTCTTCTTCTTCCTTCGCTCTTCTTTTCGTATACGTCGTACTCTCTGCTTGATCAGGCTTTAAATAAGGCAGCTTTCCTGTCGTTTTCTTCACGCCCCCCACCTCCCCTTCTACCCTCACCATGTCTTCCTTCCCCTTCCCTGATTTCCCTCCAGAGTTGGTGGACCGTGCCGACGACAGCAATCAGCAGTCCCCCACGTCTCTCGGCGACAGTCTGCTGAACCACATCGACTCAGCATCGCCACCCTCGCACAACATCAACACACCTGCTGAGTCAGTGCTGAGCATCCACTACCAGTCCAGCAACCCCAGCGAGCTCGAGAACGGCGACGACAGCTACTTCAACGGCATCGAATTCAGTGCCCTCGGTGGAAACGCGCCCTCGTTCCTAGGTGACGATCTATCAGACTTCTTTGACACACCCGGAACAATCGCAGTCTCTTACACTACTCCCGAGCCTGTTTTCCATGACATCAAGACATACCCCATAAGCCCTGACCAGACGCCGTCGCTCAACACGTCCCCACCCCGCAATCCTGCCATAACCGTTGCCCAGAGGGCGCTGCGTGGGAACGTCGCCGGGGCCGAATCCTTTATTGGTGTTGGCCTAATCTCGCCTCACCAGCTCACAAATTATTCGCTGGCAGCAGATCTATCACCATTTAACGGCTTTGCAGTGGCCGACGCTGCCACACAGCTGACGCCCGATACGACGAGCAGCGGCGACAGCCTGGGGAATACCAGCCACGGCGGTCTTTCGGGAGAGGAGGGTCATACCTACACAGCCGTGGCCATGGCTGGCCAGAACCCCCATGTCACCGTGTCACACTGGGACAGAGACGATGGCGCGGGCGGAGACAACCCGGCTGCCTTGGCCGGTGTTGGCCAGTCATCGCTGACGGTTGCTCTCGATGGGGTGCCGCTGTCCGTGGCTCGCGACCAGCAGGGCGCCTGGGTGGGCAATACGGCTACCGGCCTTGGGGGCATTGACCCGTCCAACCGTCTCGCTACCGAGGTGGCCACCAGCGTCAACGAGGATGCCGAAGCCCGGAAAGTTGCGGAGCAAAACAACGAGGTTAGCAAGTGGCTAGATTCTGCCGAGAACGAAGCCCCCGATGCCAGCAGTTCTTCCCCCCATCAACCGAAACCCAAAATCGAAGGTGTCTCGGATCGTGACATCAACCTGGGCGACCAGACACAAAACGTTCAACAGCCTGGCCGGACCTACTATAACGAAGGCAACGGTCCGCCCAATGCCACGGACTATGAACTCATGCTGAACAACCACATTTGGGAAGACGCTCCCATGCGGCTACCGATTACGCAGGATTCTTGCCGACGCCAACCTGAGACGTCACAAGCGGCCATTGAGAGATTTGAAAGAATGTATCTTGACAATGCGTCGGTCGTGTCGCGCGCTGCGACGTGGGGAACCCGGCGTCGGAGTCTCCCCAGCGTGGCTGATATGGAGGGCATCACAAGCGGAAACTTCCTGAAGAAGCTCTCCCTCAGCCGCGGCGACACGCGCCGTCCAAGCATCTTCGGAGGGCTGCGCACTCTGGTCAGAATGCCGAGCACGAGCCAACAGCCAAAGCGGTCCCGGACCAACCAGGACGACGATAAGACGTCTGTTGTCGACGCCCACTGGAGCAATTATTCGTTTGGGGAAGGCAGGCGGGACAGCAAGACGCTCGTCCCGCCTTTTCGGGCCCAGAGCACGAGCAAGAACAGGCAACAGGTGCCCAGTATCAACACCGCTCTGGTCTCTGTGGGAAACCGTGCGGCTTCTATCGGGACAACGCACGCCCGAAGCGGATCGGTCAGCCGGCCACACACCGGCGCGGTCAGCTTGAGCCCTCCGTTAACCTCGCCAAAGAGTCCGCTTCTGAAAGTGAGCAGTTCCATCCGGCGTCCCAGGAGCAAGTCGGAACTATCCAAGGCGACACCTGAAAATCCACACCCGAATCTTGTTCGCATGCTGAAGCTCACCGGCGGACCGCCCGTGGCAAACTTGGCAACCGGGGGCACCTCCTATGCTTCGCAAACTTCTACGCCCTTCTCGACGAGCAGGCCGTCCCATCCTGCTCCGATAAGGATCAAAACCTCTCTGGTTGCCGTATCAGATCCTGATGACGAAGACGATGAAGATGACGATGGGCTCGAGGAGGGCGATGTGAAGACTGAATCGGACGGACTCATCTACAGGATTGCACCAGACCTGAATGGCTTCCGAGAGCTAGTCCTTGCACTGAACCCTGCACTGACCAATACGAATTCGTACCTCGCGGATCGTATTGCGTATCAGCAGATTCAGCGGTACAAGTCCTTGCTGAATACCAAGGTGAAGCACCTCGGCCTTGTGAATGCCAGAAACTGTCCGAGTGGCGACCTGTGCATCGAGCAAGGTGGTGCTTCTGTTCGTCTGGACAGCAAAAGGGACCCGGCTGCCCACGACCAGCCGTCGACTGTGTACGATGCCTCGGATATTGGCGATCTTACCTCACCCTTGGACGGTGCGGTGAGTCCCGAATCGTTTCCCAGACACATACCGATGCCGCCGACAAGCACGTTGCCTGCCGAGTTTGAATGCCAGCTGTGCTTCCAGAACAAACGCTTCCAGAAACCGTCGGACTGGACGAAGCACGTGCACGAGGATGTCCAGCCATTCACATGCACCTGGGACCGCTGCCGGGAGCCCAAGATGTTCAAGAGAAAGGCCGACTGGGTCCGTCACGAGAATGAAGGCCATCGGCACTTGGAATGGTGGACATGTGATGTGGAAGAGTGCCAACACACATGCTACCGCCGAGATAATTTCTTGCAGCATCTGGTCCGGGAGCACAAGTTCGTTGAGCCCAAGCACAAGACAAAGGCGGCTATCAAGAAAGCGGGAGCCACAGACCTGACGTGGAAGAGGGTTGAGCAATGCCACACGGAAACAAGCGACCAGCCACAAGACGAGCCGTGCAAGTTTTGCGGCAAGACGTTCCCATCTTGGAAGAAGCTCACGGTGCATCTGGCTAAGCATATGGAGCATATCAGCCTGCCTATCCTGAAGCTGGTGGAGATGAGAGAACTGGATGCAGACACGCTCATCAGCCCCGTCCAGGAACCACCGCTGCGGATCTTTGCGCCTCCCCCAGCGTTGTCGGGTGCAGGCGATGCACAGCGTGGCATGCGACCAAACATGCCGACCAACCTGGTATCGATGCCGCAGGCGCCCGCAGATTCTTTTCAGCACGCCCAGGTAGGCCCGACAGGAACATATATCCCGGCCAGCACTCCCGATACGAATTCGTATGCGTACTCGGCTGTTACGCAAGCCCCGTTTCAGGGGCAGTACTATGGACAGCAGCAGTTTGTGACGTCAGCGGGGATATCGACGCCCATGCAAAGCTTAGATGTCGCCACAATGGACGGGACCGCCGTCTCTGCCCAGTTTGCTGGCGCTGCTCCTTATGGGCACAGCCACCTACCCGTTACAACGTCAGGGTACCATGGGTCATCAAGGCAGTTCATTTCAGACCCTCCGGGAATGGAGGCAGCATCCTACTCCGGATATTCAGCAGCCAATGCCAACGCCCTCGGGTTGCAAACATCTCTATCCAGTGGCCAGGTAGGCTTTGAAGCGGTGATCGATCCGCTTGGAGGTTCTTCGTCTCCATATAGCCATTCGCCACATCAGGTACAGGGCCAGTTCTTCCTGTAGAGTTGCATGCTCTCGCCGTTGTTCTTGCGCAGTGCCTCTGTTTTGTTGGGATTTATGATTTTTGGTGTGTTTGTTTGTGACTTGTTGTGAGCGACAAGCAGACGGCCGAACGCGAGGGTCTGAAACTGTACATGATATCACATCTGCTTGTCGGGCTGTACCTCGTCCGTCCATATATCCACGCCTTGGGATTTTGTATTTATACGACTGATAGGCGTGTCTTGGATTGCTTTTTATACTCGTACATGACTCGTTGGCGCCCGGTTCCGAGGGTTTCTTAGTTGGTAGAGCAACCATGTGAATCCACCCAACTGACGGTCTGGCGAACAAGGTTGGGATGATGATCTACGGGTACGAGTGTGCCAAAGACAAATGGAGACTGCAGATCGGATCCATAAGAGCTCAGTACGAGCCCAACGCATGAGTCTGTCTGGGCACAGCAGTGGAGACGGGACAGGACAGGGTCAATGCATCTCGGTGCTTAAACTGGCGAGGAGCCAGCATCCAACGAGCCCGAGGGGTAGACGTCGACGTGCTGTTGAGAAGTCGTCATGGCATAGACGTTTTTATGTCGTGCTCGCAGAGAGAGAGAGAGAGAGGGGGGGGGGGGAGATCTGAGGCAGCTTGCGCCGCGAGGCTGTTGAGAACCCCTGCGGAAAGGAACCCAACCGGAGGGATAGGCAGGCCGCACAGATGCAGATGGGACAATGCACAATGCACTCCGTACGAGTACTCCGTACACGAGAGCGATGTCCATGTGGCGGGCCTGCCCTTGGGATGGCATGCATTAGTCTTGGGGGGGTCCCAGCTGAGCGGCTGAAGCGACATCCTCTCACCGTTTCTTTCGTTTGCTGCCCTGTTTCTCTGTTTTGACGCCGTACCAGGCCGCACGGAGCAGGATGTCGCGATGAGTACTCTTGTGGCTGTTTTTGCCAGATTTGGCGGTGAGGCAGGTCCAGCCAATAGGGCCCTGATCGGCTGGAAAGCGACTTGCCTTTTATGGTTTCAGGGGGGGGGGGTCCAGCAAGCAAGGGCCTCTTCCCCCCCCCCCCCTCTTATCCGTGTTTCAGACCAGCAGGGCAGCAGTGGTCACTCTGGCGCCAGGCCCCACTGCTCCCCCCATATTTCCAAGCCACTTTGGCGCTGTTCCTGGTTTACTGGATACGACCAGCAGGATACGAAGGGCCTCTGCGGGCGAGCGACATGTTTGAGCAGGGCCGGAGGGGCTCCGTATTGGTGGAGCCTGGGCAGAGAGAGGCATCCCAGCACCAATCGCTTCCTCTCGGTCCCGGCGGTCCTCTGGCGAGACGGCCATCCGATGGCATCAGCGCGCGGGTCGACGTGCAGAGACCCCCTTTCCTCGACCCCCGTTTCGTCCTGCGTCCTGATCCCCTTCCTCGCGGTTGCAAAGTGTCCAAGCCCGCGAGAGAGACGAGCAGGCTCCTCGGTTTCCTCTCTTCTGCACCGAACAGTGCTTCCGGCTTCACATCGTCTCGTCTGCTGTTTGCTGTTTGCTGTTTGCCCATCTGCATCTGGCTGTTCTGTGCCAGTTCTGCGTCTCTCGTTGCCGGGCTGGACTGTGCCCGTGTTCTTTCTTTTTTTCCCATTTTTCTTTTTGGTCCTCCTTTCCAATAGTGTCTGCCTTTGCAGTACACCCAAAAAGTACGAGTACAGAGTAAAGCATCTGCTCTCTCGCGCATTCTTCTAAACAAGAAAGCAAATCAATACCCTATATGACATGAAGACAACCTAACAGTGCAGCCTTCCATCCTTTCATTCGTTCCAGGTTGACCCTCGGCCCATCTTGTTTTTTTTCTTTCTTTCCCTTTGCCATTTTGCTGCTGGCCGCACTCCTTTCGCTTTCTTTTAACCATTTCTTACCTCTTGGACCGGCTTTGACAGTCTGTTGCTATACACATGTCTCGTACAGACGACAACGGCTCTTAGCGGGAAACATTTCATTCGCCATCTCAGCCATCTCAGCCATCTCAGCCATCACAGCCATCCCATTTTTTACTACAACAAAATACGATACAGAACGATACTAACCTGTCGACCCGATGGCGCGAGCACGCAGACGCGCCGGACTGCTGAAGACGGCCCTGGCCGTGACGATGGCCGTGTCGACGTGGACACGGCAGGCGTCGGCATCCAGCATCCTCAAGACGTCGGGGTTTGAGAACTGCGGCAGCAACGCGGACGTGCAGGTGCAGACGGTGGAGATCGAGTACGACAACGACAACCAGACGGTGACGTTTGACGTGGCGGGCAGCAGCACCCGGGTGCAGAACGTGACGGCCATGATCAACGTCACGGCGTACGGCGTGCAGGTGTACTCCAACACGTTCAACCCGTGCTCGGCGGCCACGTTTGTGCAGCAGCTGTGTCCAGGTAGGAGAGAAACGAGCCTCGCTCGACACGTTCCGCGCGGCGTTCCGAGAAGCGACTGACCGATCGCGCAGCACCGGCCGGCAACTTCTCGGCCAGCGGCACGCAGACGATCCCGACGGCATACACGAAGCTGGTGCCGGCGATCGCGTTCCAGGTGCCGGACATTGCGGCCGAGGCGACGCTGCAGCTGTTCTCGGCCGAGGACGGCGCGCAGGTGGCGTGCATCCAGTCGGAGGTGACCAACGGCAAGACGGTCGACCTGCCGGCGGTGTCGTACGTGGCCGTCGGCGTGGTGGGCGCGGCGCTGGTGCTGGGGGGCGTGGGCGCGGTGGGCGCGACGCTGGCGGGGGGCAGCGGGCTGGCCGGCGGCTCGGCCGCGGCGGCCGGCGGCATGGGCACGCCGAGCCCGGGCTTCACCGAGGTGTTCAGCTGGTTCCAGGGCATGGCGATGAACGGCATGCTGTCGGTCAGCTACCCGCAGGTGTACCGCAGCTTCTCCAAGAACTTTGCCTTCTCGACCGGCCTGGTGCCGTGGACGCAGCTGCAGACGTCCATCGACAGCTTCCGCGCGGCCACGGGCGGCAACCTGACCGGCAACAGCGTGGCGGCGCTGCAGAACACCACGCTCGTCTTTCCCGACGGCTCGACGTCGTCGGCGGCGGCGGCGGCCAAGCGCGCCGTGCTCGCCCGCGCCATCGCGACCAGCGTCAACGGCACGGCCCTGACGGGCGGCGGCAACAGCACCACGACGGCCTCGTCGGCCGAGAGCGCGGCCGTGCAGCGCGTGCGCGAGGCCGTCAGCGGCATCGAGGCGTACGTGG
Organism: Grosmannia serpens; assembly: GCA_029299595.1. Lineage (NCBI taxonomy): Eukaryota > Fungi > Ascomycota > Sordariomycetes > Ophiostomatales > Ophiostomataceae > Grosmannia > Grosmannia serpens. The sequence goes on from JANSMH010000024.1 coordinate 49,499, forward strand.
AGGAGCTCAGCATCCCGTCGGCCAACACGTTCATGACGGTGCTGCTGGTCGTGGCCATCGTCGTGGCCGCCATCACGGTCGGGCTGCTGCTGCTCAAGGTGGTGCTGGAGGTGTGGTCGCTGGTCGGGCGCTTTCCGGCGTCGCTGACGCGCTTCCGCAAGCACTACTGGCGGTCGATCGGCCAGGCCATCACGACGCTGATCCTGCTGCTGTACGGCGTGTGGGTGCTGTACTGCATGTTCCAGTTCACGCGCGGCGACTCGTGGGCGGCCAAGCTGCTGGCCGGCGTCACCCTGGCCGTCTTCACGGCCATCCTGGCCTTCTTCTCGTTCCGCATCGCGCGCACCGCCCGGCGGCTGCGCGCGGCCGACGGCGACGCCAGCGGCCTGTACGAGAACACGAGCATCTGGGACGAGTACAGCCTCTTCTACGAGTCGTACCGCCACCAGTACTGGTGGATCTTTGTGCCCACCATCGTGTACATGTTTGCCAAGGGCGTCGTGCTGGCCCTCGGCGACGGCCACGGCCTGGCCCAGACCGTGGCCCAGATGGTCATCGAGATGGGCATGCTGGTCCTGCTGGTCTGGAGCCGGCCGTACGAGCGCCGGTCGGGCAACGTCATCAACATCATGATCCAGGTCGTGCGCGTGCTGTCCATCGTGTGCGTCTTCCTCTTCATCGACGAGTTCGGCATCGCCGAGACCACCCAGACCGTGGCCGGCGTGGTGCTGATCGTGGTCCAGGCGGTGCTGTCGGGCATCCTGGCCATCCTGATCGCCTGGAACGCGCTGATTGCCTGCTTCAAGGAGAACCCGCACAAGAAGCGGCTGCGGGAGCTCGAGCTCGGTGCGTATCTCCCTGGTCCCTCCCTGGTCCCTCCTTGGTTCCTCTCCGGGGTTTTGCCCTGCCTCTGCCGTCCTAACCGTCTGTGATGTAGAAAAAGCCCGCGACGCCGACTCGCTGACGCCGCTCGACGCCCACAACTCGCTGCTCCAGGCCGGCCGGTTCACGCCCCTGACCGAGAAGAGCGCGGCCGTTTCCGTGGCCAACACGGGCGTCGCCGGCTTCGCCAGCAGCGGCATCGACGCCAAGCGGCTGTCGTACCTGTCGGCGACCGCCTTTAGCCCTGCACGACCGGGGGCTGCCGCTGCCGTTGTTCCCGCCGCCGTTCCACGGATGCCGCCGTCGCGCCTGCTGTCGGCCAACATGCTGTCGACGTCGTCTGCGGCGGTGCCCATCGGGATGGCGACGTCGGACCTCGGCGGGCGGCCGCTGACGCCCAGCACGTTCGTCGTGGGCGACGCCGACGGCGACGACAACCTGCTCGGCCACGCAGCACCGCCCGGCCAGTCTGTTCCGTCGTCGTCGGCCAGCTATGGCTCACGGCAGCCGCTCGTGCCCAACGCTGGCTTCGACTTCAACGGGCCGAGCCGAGGCCCGCAGAGCGACAACTACTCGTCGTTCGGCCAGCAGCAGGGCAGCAGCGGCTACAGGACGTACCATTCGAGCAGCAACAGCTCCAATGGCCCGTGGCAGCCGCAGCGTGGATACTGAGATGTGTTTCCTTTGTAGGGAGGAGAGGAGAGAGAGAGAGGAGAGGAGAGAGAGGAGAGGAGAGAGAGGAGAGATCAAGACACGGAGAAAAGAAACAAGACGAGCGTCGTGTAATGTGTAGTTTGTACAGTAGGCCATGATGTTGTGTAAGAGCAGAAAAATTACGAGACTGTTTGTATTTTATTGTATTTTGAGGGTTCCTCTCGCAGTAGAATAATCGATTAGCCTGAAGGGGCAGTTGCCGGTGGCCGTGCGTGCCTTCCCCAGCCCAACGAAGCGCCGAATGACAGGAGAGACTTTGGGCCCGCTGCCTTAGTTCCCGGTCACCCCACCACAGCCAATGCGAGGCTGGAATCGACGGCGAGCAGAGCAAGTTTTGGGGGACAACAACAACCACGCAGCCCCCCGGTCGCCTCTCGTACAGTTCTGCCCCGGCGCCGTCCCATGCGCCCATTCTGCAGCCAGCCAGAGCGACGACACGCGCACGGACGAGCGACGAGGACCGGTCGGCCCCAGTGCCAACCTGGCTTCGCACATCGACCCACCAGCCCACCACCCTCCTGTTGATGCTATGAGCGAGCTGCAGAGGCGGTGGGCCAAGGCCAAGCTGGACGCCATGGCCGGCGGCCGCTTTGACGAGAGGGACGAGGAGGCCGAGGACGAGGACGAGCAGGTCGGGCAGGCGGCGCAGGGCGGGCAGGCGGCGCAGGTGTCGCAGGTGTCGCCGGCCTCGTCGGCCTCGCCGGCCTCGTCGGCCTCGTCGACGTCCACGCTGGCCGACAAGACCAGAGCGGCCGGCAGCAGCAGCAGCAGCAGCAGCAGCGACGCGGCCGCCACCACCGGCACGTACTGCGCGGACCCGGCCGACGACGACGCGGCCTCGCTGTCGTCGGCCTCGTCGGCCTCGTCCACGGGCACCGTCGTGCCGTCGGCCAGCCACAACCTCTTTGCGCGACCGCACGGGTGAGCCCCTCGAACGGGGTCCTACTGCTCACCGATCCCTCACCGATTCCTCACCGACCCCTCACCGATCCCTCTCCGATCCCTCACCTGCTGACCTGCTGACCCTCGCTCCCTCTCACCGCAGCCTCCCCCGCGGCCGCACGCTCGACCCCATCCCCTGGACCGCCTTCTTCGAGCGCGAGCTCTTCCTCCGCGCCGACGACGGCAGCGGCATCGTCTACCACGCCTACCTCACCTCGCCCGTCGACAAGGGCCCGCTGTTTGTCATGCACCACGGCGCCGGCTCGTCCGGCCTGTCCTTTGCCGTCGTCGGCGCCGAGATCCGCAAGCGCCTGCCCTCGGCCGGCATCCTCTCGCTGGACGCCCGCGACCACGGCCTGACCGCGATGCCGCCGCCGCCGCCGCCGTCCCGCGACGCGCCCCCCCCGCTGGACCTCCACCTCAGCACCCTCAGCGCCGACCTGCTCGCCGTCATCCGCCTGGCCCAGGCCCAGATGCACTGGCCCGTGCTGCCGCCCATCGTGCTCGTCGGCCACTCGCTGGGCGGCGCCGTCGTCACCGACCTCGCCCACTCCGGCCGTCTCGCTTCCGCGGCAGCGACGGGAACGGCAACAGGAACTTCCTCCTCCGCCACCACCACTCCCGCCTCCTCCCCCCTGCTCGGCTTTGCCGTGCTCGACGTCGTCGAGGGCTCCGCCATGGACGCCCTCCAGAGCATGCGCACCTACCTCGCCTCGCGCCCGCCCGGCTTTCCCACCCTCCAGTCCGGCATCGAGTGGCACATCCGCTCGCGCACCATCCGCAACGCCACCTCCGCCCGCACCAGCGTGCCCGCCCTCCTCGTCCACGAACACGAGCTCGCCGGCCCGCCGCCGCCCGACGCCGAGCTGCAGCCCTTTGCCGCTCCCGCCACCGCGCCCGACGCCAAGAGACGGCCGTGGCACTGGCGCACCGACCTCGCCGCCACCCAGCCCTTCTGGGAGGACTGGTTCACCGGCCTCAGCAAGAAGTTCCTCGGCTCCCGCGGCGGCAAGCTGCTGCTGCTCGCCGGCACCGACCGCCTGGACACCGAGCTGACAATTGGACAGATGCAGGGTGATCTTTCCTTCCTCTCCTCCTCCTCCCTTCCTCTCTTCCTCTTTCTACACCCCGCTGACACAAGCAGGAAAATACGCGCTGCAGGTCTTTCCAGAGGCCGGCCACTTTATCCACGAAGACCTGCCCGAGAAGACAGCCATGACCCTCGTCGACTTTTACCGCCGAAACGACAGGACCGCCCTGGTGCTGCCGCCCAAAGTCTCGGACCTGTTGGCCCAGGGCAGGAAGGTCTGACCGTCTACGGCGATGCGGCTGGAGCTGGACCAGTGGACAACTACATTTGTTTTTAGACTTTTCCTTTCGCCGTCTGCTGTCTGCTGTTCCTGGATATCGTAAACCAAATGCTATGCCACAATCCGCAGCCAATCCCCTTGTCCTGTTATCCCGAATGCTTCCATGCTTGACGCCTGCCATCCCGGGCGAAAATTGTACGAGCTCTATTTTTGTTTTCCTTCCATCCCGCCTACACCGATGCAGCAGCAAGTGCCGGCCCTGGCCGCGGTGGCGCCGACATGTGCGAGATGTCGACTGCTGACTCATCCACTGACTCATCCACCAACGCTGTTGCTGACTCAGCAGCGGCCACCGTCAACTCCGCGCTGCTCTTCAGCCGCTTGTGCTGATGCTGTACCGCGACGCATTCCTCGGCCAGGCCGTCCCTCTTGCCCGCCGTCCGGGTCGAGGCTGCTGCGGCCACGCTGGCGGCGTTCTCCCTGGCCTCGGCCCTGGCCTTGCGCTTGGCGCTCTGCTCGGCCTCCTTGGCGGCCTGTTTGGCGAGCAGCGACTCCGGGTCGATGCCCAGGGCCACGTCGGTCTCGCTGGCCGCGGCCAGCAGGCCCGTCAGGTCCAGCGCCCGGCAGACCTCGACGTAGTTGTGGCAGCGGCTGACGCCCAGCTGCTCCGACTGGCGGCCGGGCACCATCTGCACGAGCAGGTACTTTGTGTTGCCGAAGCGGTTGCCGACGGCGACAGCGTGCTGGATGTAGCTCTCGACGACGTCGCGCCAGCCGGCCACGCCGCCGTCGGCCTCGGCGCGGAAGCAGCTCGGGTTCCTCTCGGCGGCCGTGGCAATCATGGCGCCGTCGACGCCGTACTCGGCCATGAGGGCCAGCGCCTGGTCCCGCGACGTGACGTCGCCGTTCATCAGACAGGCGACGCCCGCCGACCGACACACGTCGGCGACCATGCGCAGCTGCTCGCGGATGGCCCGCTCGCGCGGCCGCATGTTGCGCGTGCGGCAGTGGATTGTCAGGCCGGTGATGCCGGTGGCCACCAGACGGCGGACGAGCGCTTCCGTGTCGGCCGCGTCGGACAGCAGGCGGATCTTGACGCTGATGCCGATGCCGAACTCGGGCGTGATCGTGGCCACGAGCCGCTCCAGGATGGAGCACAGCAGGTCCGGCGTCTTGAGCAGCGCTGCGCCCATGCCGCCGTCGGTCGAAAAGGGCTTCGGGCAGCCCGCATTGACGTCGATGCCGGCCACGTCCGCCGCCACCAGCCGCGCCGCCGCCACCGCCGTGTCCGGGCTGCACGTGCCGATCTGGAAGATCAGCCGCGAGCCCTCCTTCTCGGGGTGGATGCGGTACAGCACCGACTCCTTGGGCGTCGTGTGCGGCGAGAAGCTCGACGGCATGCGTGACCACTCAATCGTCTTGGTCCGCTCGTTGAAGCGGCGGATCGTGCCGATCATGGACTTGTCGATCGTCTCCGGGCCTGATGGAACATGGTCAGGACACGACACAGCACAGAACGGCAAGAACAAGTACAGAACTTACCCCAGACGAGATCGGCGCCATACTGCAGGGCCAACAGCCTCGACGGCAGCTCGCCAGAGCGAACCATTGGTGCCAGCACGATCGTGCCGCGGTAGTCAACCCCGCGGGGGGGGATCGGAACCTTCTTCACGGCCTCGGCGGTCATCATGGAGCGGAGGATGCGCCTGAGCATGACATCTGCGCAGGGAGGGAGTGGGGCAGATGGTTTGCAGAGATGGGCTACTTTTTTTTTGGCCATGCATCTCGAGGAATGGGGAAATAAAAAATGACACATTAGTCATAGGCCCAATCTAAGTGGCCACATCACGTGACTCCGCGTGAGACGGCGCGACAAAGCGCGTGACGAGCTCTCCCATCCTCGACCGCTGTTCAGTCTGAAAATCACCATTCATTCCCGTGCCACGGTTAGGTCGACCCATCGAAACTGGATTTTTTTGCGACCAGGCTGCTATCCGTCCTTCGGTCGCCTGTGAGAATGTCTCTTCGCAAGTCGCCCCGAAATGTGGTGGCGGTCTCGACTGGCATCGTTGCCGCGGCCACGTCGACAAGGAGACAGGCCAGCGGGAGGGCTGCGGCAGCAACAGCAGCAAAGGAAGAGGAGGCGGAAGCTGTCGTTGTGAAAGAAAAGGCTGCTCGGGGACGTGCGAAAGGAGCGAAAGCGGCAGCGGCCGAGGCTGCTGCAAAGGACGAAGAGGCGGAAGCTGTCGTTGTGAAGGCAAAGGCTGCTCGAGGACGTTCGAAAGGAACGACGGCGGCAGCAGCGGCCGAGGTTTCTGCAAAAGAAGAGGAGACGGAGCCCGCCGCTGCGAAAACAAAGGCTGCTCGGGGACGTGCCAAGGGAACGACAGCAGCCAAGCTGAAGCGAAAGGCCGAGAGCGACGAGGAGTCGGCCAGCGAGCGCGGCTCAGACGTGGATGAACCCAAGGAGCCTCCCGCCAAGGCAGCGAAAAAGGCAGCGGCCAAACCGGCGGCAGAACCGGCGGCCAAGCCGGCAAAGAAGGCCAGGACGACGGCGAAAGCAGCCAAGGCCGGCGACGCACCGCTGGCGGCGCGCACCGACGTGAGCACGCTAAAAAAGGCCATGTACATTGGGGCTCACGTGAGCAGTGCCGGAGGTGAGCGAGAGAGAGAGAGAGAGTGTGTGCGTGTGGTCCAGACCGGTGCTAACGCTGCCGGCAGGGGTGCAGAACGCGGTCGGCAACGCGGCGCACATAGGCGGCAACGCGTTTGCGCTGTTCCTCAAGTCGCAGCGGACGTGGACGAACCCGGCGCTGGCGGACGCGGCGCGCGACGAGTTCCGGGCGCAGTGCGCGGCGCAGGGCTTTGACGCGGCGCGCCACTGCCTGCCGCACGGGTCGTATCTGGTGAACCTGGCGCAGGCGGACGCGGCCAAGGCGAAGCAGGCGTTTGACAGCTTCGTCGACGACCTGCGGCGGTGCGCGGCGCTGGGCATCCGGCTGTACAACTTCCATCCCGGTGCTGCCGTGGCCGGCACGGGCAGTCGCGAGGAGGCGCTGGGCCGCATCGCCGCGGCGCTCAACCGGGCCCATCGCGAGACGGCGCCGTCGGCCGTGGTGACGGTCCTCGAGAACATGGCCGGCGGCGGCTCCACGGTCGGCAACCGCTTCGAAGACCTGCGCGCCATCATCGACCAGGTCGACGACAAGCAGCGCGTCGGCGTCTGCCTCGACACGTGCCACGCGTTTGCGGCCGGCTACGACCTCCGCACGGCCGCGTCGTTTGCCGCCGTCGTCGCCGACTTTGACCGCGTCGTCGGCCTCCCCTACCTGCGCGCCGTCCACCTCAACGACAGCAAGGCCCCCCTCGACAGCCGCCGCGACCTGCACGCCAACATCGGCACCGGCTTCCTCGGCCTGCGCGCCTTCCACACCCTCGTCAACCACGACGCCTTTGCCGGCCTGCCCATCGTGCTCGAGACCCCCATCGACCGCCCCGGCAAGGACGGCAAGCCCGTCGAGGACCGCCAGGTCTGGGCCGACGAGATTAAGCTGCTCGAGAGCCTTATCGGCATGGACCCCGACACCGACGAGTTTGCTGCCATGGAGGCCGACCTCCAGGCCCAGGGCGCTGATGAGCGCAAGCGTCTGCAGGAACAGGTTGACAAGAGGTCCAAGGGCAAGAAGTAGGGGGGGGGGGGATGAGGAGAGGAGAGGACGAGGAGAGTGTAGATGGAAGACGCAACATAACAATTGGGTATGTATTCCAAAAATGCAAACAAAGCAGCTCGTATCTCATAAACCGGTCATCACTCGCTCTTTCCGTCGCTTGCTTTCCGTCACTCTTTCCTCTGGAGCCTGTTGTCTCTCGCTCCTTCCACCTCTCACTTTTGCTCTCGTTCCTCTCCTCCTTTCCCCTCTCATCTCTCTCTTCTCCTCTCTCATCTCCTATATCCTCCTCTCTTCCCCCCTCACTTCCTCCCTCGCGCCCAGCCCTCCACCTTGACCACCAAACTCTTCAGCCCGACGCCGCGCTCGCTGTTGGCGGCCAGCCACGTCTCCATGCGTTCGCGCACGCCCCGCATCGACCGCAGCACTGGCAGCCGCGCGCCGTCCTCGGCGGCCACGTGACCGGCCGGGTTCAGCAGCAGATCAAACGCCTCGGACCAGATGTCCGTCTGCCAGTACCGCTTGAGCGACTCGCGGATGCGGTAGCGCCGCATGGACGCGCCCAGGCCATCGGCCGCCGCCGACATGCTCTGGTCGCACCGCACCGTCTCCATGTACCGGCCAAAGAGCAGCGTGTGCAGCGTGCCGGCCAGCCCGTGATAGTCAATGTGCCACGTCCACGGCCGGCCCTCGCGCATCTCGGCGCAGTCCTGCGCCGTCGTCTTCCAGTCCGCCACAAAGCGCACGTCGTCCGGAAATGCCCGCATGTCGATGGCCCGCCCAAAGTCGATCAGCGTCACGCCGCGCGCCGACCAGCCGCCTGCTCCGTCTGCCTGCCACTGGCCACACAGCGGCGGCACGTGCTGCTGCTCCAGGCCGTCGAGCCGCAAGAGACAGTTGTCGGCCTTGATGTCGCCGTGCAGCAGGCTGCTGCCGTGCAGCGCCTCCACCGTGCGGAACAGCTCAATGGCAAAGAACATGGCCAGCGTCTCGTCCATCACCCCCGTCGGCTCTGCCCGGAACAGGTTCACCACGTCCAGCAGCGTGCCGTGCGGGTAGTACGGCAGAAACAGAAACGTCTCGTCGCGGTACAGGTGGCATTCGAGCCCGGGCGCCAGCGACGCCGTGGCCCGGTGCCGTGGCCCCAGTCGCGTGTGCGCCAGCCGCATCATGTGGAACTCCCATACCGTCGGCGGCGTCTCCATCTTGAGCGCCTCCAGCGCGTGTCGCCGTGTGTGAGAGCTGGCAAGGGCACCCCGCCCCGTCTGGGACGTCGCCACGGCTTGGCCATCTTCGTCGTCGCTGTTGTCTGCTCTGACGTCGGGATGCATGTTTTCCACGAGATACACCGGTGCAAATGCGCCTGCGCCCAGCTCTCGCCGCACGGCGTACTGTGACGGACAGTCGGGGAACGAGATGATCACCGGCAGCCCGGCACCACTCGTACGGTCAGAGCCGCCTTCGCCGCTGCCGGCCTTGGCCTTGCCCACGGCCTTGGCATAGCGCCGGATGTCGCCACCCTTTTCGTACTTGTCCTCTCCGTGGTCATAGAAGCCCGGATATGAGCTCAGGGGCGGCTGCATCTGGGCCAAGATCTCGGAGCGGATGCTCTCGTCGATTGGGTTGCATTGCAGGTCCTTGATGATGGGGCCGTTGCCGGCTGTTGTCCGGGTCGCCCCGGCACCGGCTGCTGCTACCGGCCGCTGGAATCGTGGCGGTGGGAGTTTCGCTGGCGGCAGCTGCGGAACGTCGTCGTCGTCGTCAGCAATGTTGATCAGTGGGCTGCTCATGGCTTCCGACGCCATGCCGACGCTGTCCCCGCGCTCCTCATATTCCTCATCCTCATCTTCGTCGTCTTCGTCCGTGCTCGGAAGCCTCGTGGCGAAGCCAAAGGCCTTGCTCGGCGTCTTGGCAAGCTGTGCTCGCCTGTTGTCGTCCGAGTCAAACGCCAACGACGACTCGGTGCGTTCTGTGATGGGAGTCATAAACGGCAGACGGTTGTTGGCCACCTCGGCCGGATCCCTATACGGCCGGGTGGGCGCGACGTAGTCTTCCGGTGGAATGGGCACAAAGACCGTCCTCGTCTTCGGCGGAGAGGGCATGGCCTCCATCAGCGGTGACGATGGAAGCGAAGGCGCATACCCGCTGCTGGCGTGCTGTGAGAGACTGCGCACCGGCAATGGGCTCAGCGACTCGTCGGCGTCATCGCCATCGTCATCGTCGTCAGCAGCGGAGATGCGTGTGTGATCGGCTGCCAGGTCGCCCTCCTCGTCTTCAAGGTTCTGAATGTCCTTGCGGGCTGTAAAGTCGGACCACTCGCTGACGCTCTTTGCATCTTCATCCCCCTCGATGCCGACATCCCCCTCGACGCCATCCGCCACGTCGTCTGCTACATCGTCTGCCTCATCCTCCACCTCACCCGTGGCGACCTGTCGAGTCGTGCCCGTGCTCTCGGCACCGCTCGTATAGTCGCCTTCGGACTCGTAGTCATCGTCTGACGTCTCGCGTGCGTCCTCGTCCCCGAGGCCCAGTGCTGGCCGGAGTGGCTGGTTGAAGATGTCGTATATGTCGTCAGTGGCCGCCCTGGTGTGCATCGTCATGGTGGGCTCGGAGATCGAGCCGCGCTTCTTCATCTTGCGGCCCGACGGCGAGTCGAGCTTTGCCTTGACTGCCGCCAAGAGGTTAACGCACATTCACGTAGTGCGCTGCAGAAGGCGGACTGTCTTACTGATCTGGGTCTCGTTCATCTCCATCACCTTCTTCTTCCTCGGCCGGTTTTCGCGGTCCTGGGTCTTGACCACGGCGCCGTTCTCGTCGCGCATTACTGCATCACGGTGAATGACGAGCTTCGAGGACACGACGTCGGCAAGGAGATCAACGCTGGGCGAGGCCGCGAAGAAGGGCTCGCGCCGGCTGCTCTCAGCCGGCGCATCCCACAGCCGGTGCAGCATGCCGCGGTTGGCCGCCCAGATCTCCTCGAAGCTCAGCTCCGTGCCGGGCTCTTCTGGCGTGGGGTACACGGCCCGGAGGTCGACAAAGACGCGCTCCTTCTTCCCGCTCTGGGGATTCACCGTTACCTGGTATTGCGACGGGTGGATTGTAATGTGTGATTTTGCTAGTGACTAGAAATACATTGCGCCAGAACGACAGAAGAAAACAAAGTCCCGCGCGCACAAATTAGTCCTATATGGATCAACATGTTGTTTGTTTCGCAGAAAGGAGCACGCGGGTCAACTTACCGCGTCCTTGAACACGGGGATCTTGGTGCTGGACTTCTTGCCGCCCGCACTCATCTTTTCGCCGGCCCACGGCCTGGCGGCCACGGTGTTTTCCTTTTTGCGGTCGGCCAGCGACCCGATGCTCTGCCAGCCCTTGGATGTCGACGCCGCGCCCAGTGCCGGCAGGGCGGGTGCCTGTGCCGGCGTGGCGGCAGAGTCTGAGAAGATGGCCATCTTTGGCTTGGCCGGACGGGCAGCCTGCTGCTGCTGCTGCTGCTGCTGCTGCTGCTGCTGTTGTAGCTGTTGTTGCTGCTGTTGTGGTTGGGCCTGCTGTGGGTCACGTGCGGCAGCAGCAGCAGCGGCGGCCGCGGCAAAGGGGTCCACCTTGGCGGCGAGGGCGGGGCGGACGGTGGGCAGGGCGGGCGAGCCGGGGTGGTCGAGCGCGTCGGGGGCATGGGCGGCGCGGCGCTGCTCAAACTCGGCGTACTTGCGGAGCAGACGGGCCTCGGGACGGGCAGCACGGTCGATGCCGAGACGCAGGACCTCGTCGGCCTGGGCCCAGCGGCCGGCGGTCTCGAGCCAGGCGGCGTACTCCTCGTAGAAGAGGGCCAGGTTCTCGCCGATGCTGTGGCGGGCCAGGTAGACAAAGGTCTCGCGCGGGGCGTCGGAGAAGAGGCGGATGTAGTGCAGCCACAGCCGCAGGTAGCGCGGGTCGTTGCGGTACTGGGCGGCGCCGACAAACGCCCGCGTCGCCCGCTCCAACAGCAGGTGCAGCTGCGACTGCGGCGTCGCCTGCGCCGACGGGTACGCCTCCAGCGTCCACCGCACGTACCGGTCATACACGTCCAGCGGGTCGTCCGCCTCGGCCAGGCTCGCCACCTCCTCCTCGAAGCTGGCCCGGATCGTCTCGTGCAGCGTCTGCGTGTCGCCCGGGTTCGGCGTTGGCGTCAGCTGCGGCCCCAGTCGACTGCTGCCGCTGCTGCCGCTGCCGCTGCTGCCCATGCTCGCCAGCCCGCCCGCCTGCGGCGAGTACAGCGCTGCCAGCTTCCTCGCCGACCGCCCGCCCGGCAGCGACTGGATGTTCTCCTTCTGGCTCTCAATCACGTCGAAGCTGATCAGATCGTCCGAGCCTGCCATCGTCGCGGTTCGTTCTTGTCCGTTCGAAAAGAAGATGAAAAATATGCCGACACGCAGAGGCTCGTCGTGGTTCGAGAAACAATGCTCGTCCTGAGGCGGACGCGGTGCTGCTGGCAATATCCAAAACCTCCTTCCTGTTCTTGTGCCCCTCCTGTGGGTGGGGTCGTGTTTTTATTGATAAATAAGCCACACTTCCCGCGTCCGTTGCCGCGACGACCCATGCGCCACAGTCAAGCCACAGTCATGCTTCGGTCAAATGCGTTGTTCATCATCAGTTTTCATTTAATAGGACGTATCTACTACGGTAGCTTTTACCGCCATCACTAGCATCGCCGCTGACTAATATTCGCCTGAGGGTTCCCAATTTATCCCCGCATCCCGCTCCCTCGAGCAGACCAATCGCGCTGTGTTGGATTTTTAGATGCTGACGGCCGTGCGGAAGTTGGTGCCGGCGTAAACGGCCGCGTCACCAAGCTCCTCCTCGATGCGCAGGAGCTGGTTCAGCTTGGCCAGGCGCTCCGACCGTGCCGGCGCACCAGTCTTGATCTCGCCGGCGCGGATGCCGACGACAATGTCGGCAATCGTCACGTCCTCGGTTTCACCCGAGCGGTGGGACACCATGACGCCCCAGCCGTCGGCGTACGAGTCCTTGGCCGCCTGGATCGACTCCGTGAGGGTGCCGATCTGGTTCACCTTCAGCAGCAGCGCGTTGCAAGCCTTCAGCTCAATCGCCCTCTTGATGCGCAGGGGGTTCGTCACCGTCAGGTCGTCACCGACGATCTGGATGTTCTGCGTCTTGTAGAAGTAGCTCCAGGCCTCCCAGTCGTCCTCGGCGAAGGGGTCCTCAATGCTGACAATGGGGTACTTCTTGGCCAGGTCGGAGTAGATGGCCGCCAGCTCCTCGTACGTGATCCACTTGGTCGGGTCGCTGTCCGGGTTCTTGAAGTCCAGGTCGTACTTCTTGACGTCCTCCTTGTAGAACTCGCTGGACGCAACGTCCATGGCAATGTTCATCCGGCCAGTGTAGCCAGCCTTCTCGATCGCCTCGGCAATCAGGCTCAGCGCCTCGTCCGGCGAGTGGATATCCGGAGCGACACCACCCTCGTCGCCGACGTTGCCAGCAGACGGGCCGTACTTCTTCTTCGCAAGGCTCTTCAGCTGCTGGTAGACCTCCGCACCCCAGCGGAGACCCTCGGAGAAGGACGGGGCGTCACTGTGCCGTTAGTACAAAGACCACAAGCTTGCTTGACCGTTGCTGAGAGATACTCACGATGGGACAATCATGAACTCCTGGAAGGCCAGGCGGCCGCCGGCGTGAGAGCTATTTCATAGTCAGCCTCTTTTAGCTCTGCAATATCCCTCCTTCTCTCCCCCGCGGATCTGCTGGTAGACGTACCCGCCGTTGAGGACGTTCATGAACGGCACAGGGAGGACGTAGGGCTTCTTGGTGCCTGCCAGGTCGGAGACGTGGGCGTACAGGGGGATGCCCTGGAAACAAAAGTGGAATGTCAGCGTTCGTTCACATTGAGGCTCGTCTCAGTCTCTGCTCACCTTCTCAGCAGCGCCGGCCTTGGCAATGGCCAGGCTGACACCGAGAATGGCGTTGGCACCGAGCTTGGTCTTGTTCGGGGTGCCGTCGAGGCCGATGAGGAACTTGTCGACCTTGGACTGGTCCTTGACATCAAGGGCCTCCTTGATCACGGCAGGGCCAATGATCTCGTTGACGTTCTTGACGGCCGTGAGGACGCCCTTGCCACCCCACTTGGTCTTGTCGCCATCGCGGAGCTCGCAGGCCTCGTGCTGGCCTGGCAAGAATACATGTTAGCTTGTTACCCCAACCTGCAAGGACAAAACGGGCAGACGAACCGGTGGAGGCACCCGAGGGAACGATGGAGCGGTGCAGGCCCGTCTCGGTGACGACGTCGACCTCGACGGTCGGGTTGCCGCGCGAGTCGTAGACGTAGCGGGCGTGGATCTTGCTGATAGGCATGATTCAAGAAGTGTAGAGGTAGCTGTCGAAGCAAGTTAGAAGCGGGGCTGCAACGAAGCTGAGGATGGGATCGGATGTGAACGGACAAGAAATCGGGGTGAGTCCGGTTGGGTGAAACCTGAGGGAGTAGTCAGTAGATGATGTAAAAGGTTAGGAAGCACAAGAAGCAGCGAAGAGAGTCTGGGAGGCGGGAGTCTGACAGTTATAGTAGTTGGGAGAGAGAAGTGAAGAAAGGAAAGGAAGAGTCAAGTCAGGAACGTGTCTGACGGAAGGAAGGCAATAATACCTCAGAAGCACTAAACAGTCGACAAATTGCGCGGTTGTGGAGGGGCAAACAGGTGAGGGGAAATGCTGTCAAGGGACGAACACGAGACGAGGAAGGAAACACGAAATGAGCTATATTATTCTAGCTTGAGGGCCAAGCTGGATATTTTCGCTCTTTTTCTCGCTGCCTTTTTTACATATGGAAAGACGCTCACCTTGTCTGTCTGGCTGGGGGGGATTGGCTGCTGTGAGAATGGAAAGGAGAGAGGGAAATGAGGAAGGGAAGAGCATCCGACTATAAATATTTAAGACGCATACTAGGAAGGATAGCAGTCGACAACCTGCTGTTTGTCGGCCGTTGCTGAGGGGGAGGGGAAGCTTTTCTGTGGGTGGGGCAACACCGTGTTAGTGCTGTGGTGGGGTTGATGTCGTGCACTGGTAAGGCCGAGATCATCGCTGTTTCCTGACCGTGCTGAAATCAGCTGTCTCCATTGCTGTTTTGCAACTTGACCACCTCTCGGCTCATTTTTAGGGGTCTGCAGTGGTTTGTGCCGCATTTCAGCTCTCTTCGCTTTCATTTGTCCCACTGTATGCGTCCTTATCCTGGGCGGCAGAATTTGCCTCATCAAATATTCCGCAGATTGTCTCCGTCTCAGCCATCCAGTTTCATCGAATCTCCTGATTTTCGTCTCTGCACCAGCCTCACATGCAGCCTCACGGGTCTGCGTCGCTCCTTTCCCCTCTTATCCTGACCATCAAACCACCTTTTCGCCTGCATTCGGCAACCCGCCCAAATATACACAGCACGCAACGAATTTCGACATATCGCGCGGCCTACTCATTAGCCCGTTAAAAACTTTTCCACCGTTGCCCCATACTATCGCCTCCGTTGCTCGGCATCCGTTGCGCAGAGTCTGTCCGGGTTTTTGCGGTCGGCCAAGGGCCGTTGCAGTATCGCCCTGTCCAACTCACGTCATGCGTCTCCCAAGATCTACACCGCTAGTATTTGTGCCACCTAAGATACATGTGTTGATGCATCGTTTGCCCAATGCCAAGAACGAATACCTAACATGCTCCCATAGAATGTCCTTGCGTCCCACGTTCAAGCACCGCAATAGTCATATTGATGAGGGGCCACTTTATGGCCTCGCACTGCGTGCATCCGTCTTCTATGCTCGAATTATGCTATGTACAGCACGCCTTATTTTGCTTTATTCTACGTATAATGGCTATTCGTCCAATTTTCTAACTTCGTGGAGTACGTGCCCCTAACACCAATTCTTTGGGGACATAATTCCCCGAGAAAGCCCAATGTATACATACGCCATTGGGTATCAGCATCTCAGATCTCCAACCTTGGCCGGGCGTGACGCATATAACTTCCCAGCTGTCATATGTCTATTGGCTGGATGCGCCAAAAAGTACGATCTAGACTGTCCATGCAATCGTGCTAAGGTTTACGCCTTTTCTTTTGCTCCAAGATTGTATCCCTGCCGGCATTAGCATATACATTCCTGGATCCCAATTCGTGCGTAAACCCCCCCAGTCGGCGCCAAGTGCAAGGTTCTAGACTGGTGTTAGTCTTGTACTGGCATACAATTAGATATCAGAAGGCTGTAAGATATTAAATAAAAGAAGAAAAAAACAGAGCTTACATAGGAGTACAAATACATTGATTGGGCTCCGCCTTGCGCAGAAAAATAGAGGCTCAGAAAGGGGCCGAAGGCAACCAAGCCGAAGTGTACGGTCGTTAGAGTTATGGTGCAAGGAGCTTGAATATCATCGAATCGGGGGATGCTTGCATTTTCAAGTAATGATGCGTATTGATAAAATATTTATGTTGGAAGTGGTAAAGGATGGGTGGCCTAGATGGATGGTCAGAGACCGCAGTGGCTTGGATAGACGGCCTGGGAGGTCTGGATGCCGACAAACAAAGCAGACTTTATATCTGGTTTCCGGACGTCTATAGACTAGCCATTGTAACCAAGCCAGATGTACCACCTTTGGCTGATGTAGATGTCCCGATGGTAGTCGGTAGACACAGACCTATTCTCGTCTATTGACGTCTTACCAGCTGTGTGCTTTTCTCATCCAACCACCAACTCCGTCCCACAGCATTGGGTACTATCAGTGGGACATTCGTCTTCTAAAGTCTAGGGTTCCGTCTATTCTCAACACCACAGACAATGTAGACGTTTCCGCCCAACAGACTATAATATTCAGACATGGATGTTACGACGACTTCTGGACATATCACCAGAGAAGACGCTCGAGCGATCTCGCTGTAGACAGACCACTCATGATCAGCTGAATCATTTTCCGTAAACGTAAGACGTAGAAATGGAAGGCAAGAATTACACCTATGCGATTCAAAGTCAGGAGATTGTCTTCTGGCATCCTGCTGTGACGACATATCGGCCCAACTGCTAAAGCTTGAGGATTGATACAGAGGGCAACCAGGAGTTCGGAGTACACCACAGAATAGCACTTGTCGCGCAAACCCTGTTTTATTCCATTAATAAGAATATTTAGAGCGAGATTTTAAAAGCATCGCAGATCTTGAGGCCCGGTACGACCGATAATACTATCGATGACAGTGATGAGCCTTGCATAACCATACAGTCGACTCGCAGCACCGTCGGAAGACAAAGCTCCTTTTACACAAACCTCAAACCAGCGTAAAGCCACGATCCAGCAACTCGTCTGCAGCTGTTCCAATACACCAGTCCTTGAATGGCCCCTCCATGAACACATACTGAAAAAACGACACCACCTCATTATCATTATTGCAGATGGCAGTTCCACAGACACTATCTGGAATCTGGGCTGCCCTTTCTTGGCCTGTGTAGACCCAAGTTGTGAAAGTCCAATGCTGCTCCGACCCGTTTCCATCCTCAGGGGTTTTGCGGAACGATGTCGACATGAGTTGACCCTCCACGTAGCCAGTGTCAGGAGAATCCAGGAACAGCAACTCATAATTCTGGCAGTCACGGATACGTTTGAGGCCACACAAACGTGTTGTCCCCGCAATTTCGTCAGAGAGAAAATGAGAATTGTCGAATGACTCTCCATCGGCCAGATGAACTAGCCCAATACCCGTGCAGCCAACTGATTTTTCGAAACGTCCAATATCCCTGCCATCGTCTCGAAGCGGGTGGTACACACAGTCGTCACAGTCGCCAGAAAATCCATGTGCCGCAACGGTAACGTATTTCGTGCCTTCATTGTCTTTCACATGAATTCCCATAGTTGTGGCCTTAAAGGTAGTCGTGTTCGCAAGGTATCCAGACGAGATTCTCACACCTGGTTGCAGAACGTCGTAGCTCGAATTGTCTGCAAGTCTTTGTGTCGGTTCTGGATCCACAGCTCGATGGCAAGCCTGCAGCTTTGTAGGACGCTTCAAGTCGTTCTCGTATAAATAGACACACCGAACTTTGCCTGCTTTCGAAGGTAGCAGCGACATGTCCGTGTCAGTCCGCTCAAGCACAATGTGGGCAATGTTTCCCCAGTTTATGACCTCAGTTATGGGGACATGAATAGCCTCGAAGTGGAGGCGAATGGCCTCGAATAACGGTTTCCAGTCGAAGACAGTAAAGTGCTGGTCGCCAGCCAAACCCTCGGCGACATCCTGTTGGCCACGAACAGTCATTCCTAGGGGAATTGGCTGCCCGGCAGGAGGGCCTTCGGTGACCGGTGAGAACAGCAGCGGCATCCCGGCAAAGAACTGCGGCGTCGGCTGCAGGGGGATGTGGTCTTGAAATACATAGAAAAAGAAGCCGTCTGTAGCATACCCTTTATTGTGCGGAAAGACGCTGTCGAAAAAAGCGCGATTGCTGGATATGCTGAGAGCACCTCGGTCACGTCGCAGGTCAAACGGAGCTGCAATGTGGCGATTCGGAGGCTGGTCTGCTGTCAATACCGACACGTCGACGACAGGGGCGATGATCCTTTTTCCCAAAGCAAGGCCGGTATGGCCATATGGGATGGAGGCTCGGCTCATGTTTGGGTGTGCGGGTGTGACGAAGATGCAAAAAGAGATGGTGTAGGAAGAGAGGGGAGAAAGAAGGGGAAGAGAAAAGATGTACAATATTTATAGTGCTTTGTCACAGTGGCGTCGTCACAGTGCTACCTGTTGTGCCTTTCGCTTTTGGAAGCAACGCCTTGAGATGCTTACTTTGACCCCCACTGAGCAGATTATAAGAAATTCCAAGCCTCTGAGGCGATTCACGTTTCCTGTCAAGTGCTCGAGTCACTGGTCAGAAGGCGCGTTGTTTGAGCCTGGTGCATGAGTTTATGGGTTTTATTGTTCAGTCTGTCCACTCCCAGAGTGAGTAGAATTCTTCCACGTGCTTCCCCCTCTCCAGCAGCAAGACGATGTCTGTTCTCTTCCTTTCTCGTTCCCCCCCCAGAGTGTGGGAGGTGCCATCCTTAAAATCTGTCGGCATCTTTTCGGAAGCAGATTTTCTTGCAGCGCAGGTTTCTAGCTTCTCCCTTTGGCTTTCATGGGGGGATTACGACCCATATCTTAAGAGTCAGGGTCCTTCCAAGGAGATCACGTCGACGTGTTGTCAGTGTCCCCTTCCGGATCAAGAGAGAAAAGGAAGGGAACAAGCCTGTTTCAGGAAAGGACAGAGCTCCAAGATTTGGGGAGAAAGGAGAGGAAGGTGGCACTTAAGTGCTTGGGGCACTGTACGGCATCCTCTTTTGTATTACGCACGGATTACTCAATCCCCAACCGAACCTGCCACCCTCGTCACCGTCCTCAGGCAATACTCAGGCACTACGCAGATCGTGATCAGGGAAATTGGTTTAGTTGCATTCCTTCTTTTAGTTCTTACCCCACTGTTGTCAGCCGTAGCTCTCCGCTTTTGTCGAGGCGTGAGGCTGCCATAACCTAACCATGCTAGTCCATGCCACCCAACACAGATCAGGGCTTTTTGTTTGGCTTTTTGTGTTTGAGCGCTATCGGCGTGTGCAGAGCCCGCCGCTTGCCATTAACTGAAATGCATATCTCCTCCCCGAACACGGCAGCTTGTTGCAGCGCAACGTAATTGTAGATTGAAATGGAACAGTGCTTGATAAGAAAGGCGTTGTCGAGGTTCTTGGATGGTGTATCGGCATCGTACGACTCGAGCGTCTCGGGAATGTGGTCAAGGTTCAGCATTTTTTGGACGTCTTTGGCCGTTTGGAAAAGGGCGTTTGGCGCAAGGCGGATCAGACGCTCAACTCTGGGCATTTTGTATCCATTGCTGTACGC
Organism: Grosmannia serpens; assembly: GCA_029299595.1. Lineage (NCBI taxonomy): Eukaryota > Fungi > Ascomycota > Sordariomycetes > Ophiostomatales > Ophiostomataceae > Grosmannia > Grosmannia serpens. The sequence goes on from JANSMH010000024.1 coordinate 68,881, forward strand.
AACAGCAGCTGCCTCCCACTGCTCGGGAGGCCTGTGTGAAGTCATTTTAGGCAGTTCTTTGTTCGCTGCCATGGCTGAGGTTGTAGGTGTGCGTATGCATTTGAAGAAGAAGAGGTTTTTTTGAAGAGTGTGAAAGAGTAGCAAAAGAGTAGAAAGAGCTTTGGATTGGACAAGCGAAATAAGTAAGAAAAAAAGCATGACTAATACTATTATAGGAGCAGGATATGTATTTTATTGATAGCTGCAAGTGTTAGGCAATATTAGTGTAACTTCACGGTGATAGGGATCTCGTTAATGAATGGTGTTCCTGCGTCCGCTGAGTCATCGGTCTATCGAGTGTGCTCCCTTTATTATGTGTGACTCAGGTTCCCTGAGCTGATTTGGGGACATGGTATTCGGTTCTCGGTAGACCTGGTAATTGAGAGACAGGGATAAGTCGAGAACATATTCACTGCCAACTGCTGAACTCCAAGGGCGTAAGGAAGGGTTCAAAGGTACTAGAGATGGTAAAGGATCCGGATGCATGTCGGATCTTGGTTGCAAATGGTCTGTGACTGTCGAGGTCCTCTGTATGAACTCGGTGCTTCACTTGACTGAGAGAAAGCTCTCTAAAGACTGGCCTGCCCTTCAGGCGATTTCGCAAACGTAAACTGGGTTGATTCTCTCTCCCTACTCTCTATAGCAGCCGACCCGCCAACAACCCCCCCCCCCGGCTGAGTCTCCTGATCCCATCCCCCATGCCTGTGACATGCTCATTCATTGACTGTCCCATCAGCTATGATAAAAAACAGTAAAAAAAAAACTTGCTGCACCGGTTTCGTCTTGCCTGTTAAAAATGTAAAAAGAAAAAGGAGAAGGAAAGTCGACAAAAAAAAAAACAAGCGAAAAGACATAATCACCCCTAACGTGCAAATTGCGCTAGTTTCTGTAGCTTCAATTCCTTTTCCCGTTCGATTTCGACCAGTTCCTCGGCTGTATAACTGGTCTGGCCGTTTATTTTACGCAGAAGGGCGGCATCAAAGCCACCCCTCGACGGGGTTGGAAGAGAAGCAAACCCTCGCAGGAGAAATCGTCGGAGGTCTGCGACCTATCCTTCGCGGGCCCCCGATCCCCGATCCTGTATTGTCCAGTCGGTGAGCAACGCCGCTCCCACGAACGACAGCATCCAAACGGCCCAGTGCGTCGCCGTTTCTGCATCGGCTGACGCAGGCGGACTCCGGAACTCGATTGTTCCACAAGACGCAGCCATATTTCGGAGATTGGACAAATTGAACGCAACCCAGCGTTCACCGCCCAAGAAGTCAGCAAAACTGTCTGGTGTTTGGAGGCCATCGATGGATTCGAAAATGCCGCCGTAGTTCCCAGATCTGCGAGCTGCTTCGTAGCGGCTCCGAACATTGGGCGGGACCGAAGGATGGGAGAAGTTAGGCCTCGCAAACTCGGTTTTCTTTCTGTACGGCGGTAGCATATCCACCACGCTGTCACCGTATAGACAGACAGCCTTTAGAATTGCACGTAGTTCGGTCTTCGTCCAGTTGCGGCCAGGGGAGATTCTCGGCGAGATGTGAATGTGCGTGCCACAGAACTTGCCGACTTTGATGTCGAAATTGGCACGGATAAGGTCGTAAATGGAGAAAAGTAGTTCTCTCCAGTTGACATGGGCATAGAGAATCGGGGACACTCTGTGTAGCTTGTCGCGATGGTAATTTGGACGGTTGTCTTCCCGGCTCCATTGGACATTGGCCATCGCTTTTAGCGTTTTGGCAGTGTCCTTGGGTCTCAAGTAGAACTCGATCTCAATGCCAAATGCAAAAGATCGTGGTCCTGGTGAAGCCATGGTGATGGTGGAGGGTAATGATGTGTGCGAAGAGGGCGCGTTGCGTGAGTTGAAGACGAAAAAAGTCGTGTGCTGCCGATTTTCCCCTTCGTATAAATTATCCTTGGGATGTCAAAGAAGAGAAGAAAAGGAAAGAAAGGGGATCCTGATTTTCTTCTGCGTGTGACTACTCCGTAGGTTGTTTTGGTAAAAAAGGAAAGGGGTTTCTGAATCTTCTCTTCGTATACTCCGTAGGCTGTTATTGAATGAAATAAAGAGGTAGTGACGCAAGTGCAGGGCTTGGGAAAAGGCCATGGAGACGGGATGAAAAAACAACGATGAAAAAGTAAAACAAATAAAAACCTACGGTGAATTCTCCTTAGGATGTTATAAAAGAAAAGAAAAGAAATGGGGTTCCTAATTTTCTTCTGCGTGTAACTACTCCGTAGGTTGTTTTGGTAGAAAAGGAAAGGGGCTTTTGAATATTATCTTTGTATAAATACTCCGTAGGCTGTTATTGAATAAAAGCAAGAGGAAGTGACGCAGGTTCAGGGCTTTGAAAAAGGCCTAGGAGATGGGATGAAAGCAAATGGTGAATCATAATCAAAACACCCCGTGGGTTTCGACATTGCAGCACGAGTTCTTGAAATCAGTTTACAAGGTTTGGGAAAGAGTAACCACATTATACCGCAATCCTTACAGCTCTAAAAAGTTCCTTCTACTAAAAACGGTTCACGTCGTGGACATCTTCATCTGGCCGGTCTGCCTGAGCTTGGGGAACTTGCTGAACGTGCTGGCCGGGTAGCGGTAAGAGCGGTATAGTAACGCCGTCAACGGCTGCAGTCTTGCAACCACCATGTTGCATGCCACCGGGGTAAGACGCATTATAATTTGGTTTGAAGGCACGATAGAGGGCAGCAAACGACGCGGCACCACTACAAAGAGGGACAACGCCCATATCAAGCATTTCGATATGCGTGTTGCGAATCCTTTTCTCGCTAAGCATCGTCTAGCATACCGTTGCTATTTTCATGCCCCGGTGCCAGTTGGTCGAGTCCGCCCATCATCAGGGCCTTCTTCGCCCTAGTCCCCAGCTCGTCGGAGGATGCAAATGGAAAGCAGGAAAGTCCATTTACAACCCACACTACCTAAATCTGCGACGAGGGCACTCCGCAAATTTAAGGTCCATAGGCTGATAATAGCGTCGTCGGTAACGGACTGGAGCGTCTTCTCCAGGTACCACGGCCGACCGTTGGTCCGGGCCACAAGGCGCGAGTGCTTGTGCCTGATGCGATAGTAGTTTTCGTGTTGCGACGGCCCCATTGTGGAGTAGCGAGCTATTTCTGCTACCGGTTATGGTTTTACTCCTCTTGATTCCGTCAAGAGCATCGTTTCCAATGCGTGTTCTTAGTTTAGCTTGGCGATATGACCTTGACTTTGGTTCGTTTTCCGTAAGTTATGCAGGCGCATTTTTCTTATAGACTTTCTAATAACGTTCTGTTTACGTTGGCAGTGTATGATCTGTTTTTATATGTGCCTATGGCAATGCATACCGTGTTACGAATCTAGCATCAAACGACTCAATTCGGCCATCGTTTGAGAATATTCCTTTATAGTATTGGGAAATGCGAAGTAAAAATAGGATGGCCGGCTTGTCGAAAGTAAAAACATTTAATTTCGTCATTCTTAAGCATGAGTAGCGAGAAGAAAGAAGAAAGGAGGAGACGATAAACAAAATACATAACAAACAAGCTCGTCAACGGGTCTGGGTCGAGCTACAAGAGGAGAACGGCCTTCCACAGACTGAAAATGCCAAACACACTCTGTGCGGCTTCCGTGGGATTTTCCATCACCATCTATGCCAGGATGAACTCGACAGCGGGCAAGCTGGACAAGTACGCGTTGTTCCACCTCAACGTCAGGAAGGGGTTTAACACGACCTTGTCAGTGTTCTCCGTCACGTGCTGCTTCCACGGCGCCATGCCTTTGATGTAGACCATTTCCGCCAGTCCTATTCTCTCGTAGGCCACGTCCGATCGATCGCTGCGGCGCCGGAGCACGAGACTCTGCAGGCAGTGGTACCCAACCGTGCGGATGGTCAGGGGAAGTAGGAACACCGTGCTGTCGTGTTCTAGGTGGTCCGGTCCGGGCTTTGTATACGCATAGTCCGGCGAGAAGAGGGACACACGGAGGGTTCCTTCGAACTGGAACGCCGGCTGCCCGGTGGTCAGGCGATGGTGCATCGTAGCCTCCAGCTCGCCGAGGCGGCAGGGGATCAGCGGCCCGCGCATGGCAATGTCGCTCCGTGTGAACCTGCCGAGATAAGGAGAGCCCTGCGACTGCACGTGAATGCCGACAACGGCAATGCAGTCGAGGGGCTGTGTCAACCCGTTGGCGGTACTCCATCTCACCGTCCTCCGGACCGACTCCCAGGACCACGAGGGCACACAATATTTCCGCATATGTCCGGATCTCTTGTCTGTCTGGCCTTGCTTGTTCTCCGGGTCGACCCGCCAGAGCATGTCTTTCAGCAGCGTTGCCTGCCAGAGACCGGCCAAGAACCGGTCGTCCGCGGCTCTCGTCTCTGCGAACCGCTGGGAGATGGACGCAAATGCCGCCAAGCGGTCCTTGTCGTAGGTGAGCAAGAGCTCCGAGTACAGAGTCACGAGCGCATGCCACGATTCCACCTGTGGGGCCCGGCCGTCGATCAGCTCGAGCGGCCTCATCCAGTTAAACAGTGTGTTGTCGTTGTTGCCGCTCTCGCTCACACTGCATGAGCGGCACTGCCAGACCACCTCTTGCCGCAGATAGTACACTACACGGGTTGACAGCACCATCTCCTGCAGGACCCATCCGCGGCGCAGCAGCGGCACATTCTCTGCATCGGACAGGCTGTTCGTAAAGGAGGGCATCCACTTGCGCGTATACACCCGCCCCGGCACCACTGGACGCAGGTCGAGGTAGCCCGGGTCTCGCTGAGCATAGCAGCCCCCAGAGCCGTCGCTGGCCTTGGCGGCGGCAATTGTAATGAGTGCGTTCTGGTAGATGTCCGCCATGAGAACCGACTGCTCGTTCCAGTCGTCGGAGCTGTCCTGGATGATGCACAGCGAGTCGAGCCACAGATGGCCAATGTCTAGCCGCCGGCAGATGTCCACGGCATCTTGAAACGTTTTGCTGAGCCGGGCCCACGGAATCTCACTCTGGAAGTCGGCCAGCGTGCTTTTCAGCGTCTGTATGGGACTCTGTACCGGTCCCCAGCAGTGGCTCAGGCAAGCATAACGCGTCACTTGGGCATCCTCTCGCAGCACGATGCGGCCGTTCCGTACATCGATGAGGCGCTTGGGCGCATACGGCTTTTTGCCCGTTGTTGTACAGACAGTGTGATTTTCCAGGCAGTTGTCCATCCAGCCTCGGATCCTGTCGAATGTACTGTCCGAGGACGTTGCCTCTCCCAGAAGATGGCCAGAGTTGATCAGTGGAAACAAGTCAGGCTCGGCGGCTGCATCTACAGAAGCCATTGTGAGTTATAGGCAGAACGGAATGCAGGTGAGCTTCTCTAGAGACACACTGGCTAGTTTGAAAATGTCAAAGAATTCGCGACGATCAAATGTAAAGCCCTTGCTCTGGGAAAATGTTGCTATCGCTTCTGGGTCATCGTTGTAGTGCCTGACCGCTTCAAAACGAATACGGCATGTCGAGCAGCCCAATTGAGCTCCTAGTTCTAGATCGCCTACTGAATGCCTTGAAAACGCCATGGGGTCCATAGACGCGAACGGCTGGTGACACCAGAAACAGTTACCTTCTTTCTCCATCTTTTGGTTATCGTTGTTTGTTGCTGCTGTCGGTTTTCTGTGCGGGATGACAAGATTGCCAAGCGAACAAGGTTGAGTTAGATGATGCTGGGAGGCACCATAACTCAACGTCTACGGAGTAAACAGCCCTAAATGTTACATAAGCAGGTGGGCCTACTATGTAGTACTGGTACTGAAGGATCAACCCCTTGCCTTTGTGTGGCGTGTACATAGTCCACGCCTTGCTTGTTTGCCTTGTCCAAGAGTGAGGCGTCGGTCGTTTCCAGGTCGCTAGGCCAAGTGTGGCCATATTATGTAAACTGATACATCGTAGCGCGTCTTAAATGAGCTAACACTAAATAAATCCCGACGGCTTCTTGCGGTTTACGAGTACTTCTCACGGCACGGAACGGCGGCTATATGCCTCCACAAATAGATAGCTATAAATGCCATAGCTGACAGTTTCTTAAAATAAGCTAATGCCAAATCTGGCAGGTGTTTTGTTTATTTCTACCTCGGCAGCATCGCATGTACAAGCAAAATATGGTTGATCCTACATAATTAACGGCATATAGGATCGCAACATTTTGGTGATCGTCAGGGCTAAGAGAAACAAGGCTCATAGATAAAATTGAAGAACATAAATAGCGCGGAAAGACTGATTGTCTTGTGCATGACGAAGTGGGATCCTAGAGGCGGAATATGGAAAACGAAGATGAGAAGAAACAGGAAAGAAAAGCTTAGCCATTTGTAGGGGAAACCCGGTCCTTCAAGCCACATTTAATCAGAACAGGCTCCTTCGGAGGTCCAAGGGCGTTGACCGTTGTTGGGTTTCTCTGCATGGAGTCCACTTCAGAATGCCACGCAGTTCCTCTTTGGAACGAGCCAGTGGTTTGAACAAGAACTAAAGAGACAGCTCGGATTAATTAACATGCTTGATTCGTAACTAAAGTGTATTAATAAAAATAGCAGCTGCATCTTAGGAACATTGCGATTCTAGCCAGATCTAGTATATATCGCATATAGAGTCTACGGAGTAGAATAAGTTTGGGCTGTAACCATTTTCTTCGTTTTGACGTCATTGTTTGATATGTAACCACATTTCGTTCCGGCTGCCAAGACTTGGAATCCACCCGAATAAGGAAGAACTTGATTTGCCGGCATAGTGTCGGCTACAACCCAAAGAAGGTTCAGCCTTTATTTCTAAGGCAAATACGACTATGAGATCTAAATAGGGTAGGTAGGTCCCAGGACGGTCTGTTATCGTACTAGTTGGGATTTTACAACGTACGATACGTGCATCTCGCAGCTATCGAGCTTCTACTTCCGGAGCGCTAAGACTTTTAGGGGGATGGTTGGCGCGCCTCCGGAGCTAATGTGGAAAAGCATGTGTGGCATGCGGAGGGCGAGTCAAGTTGCCATTTACTACTCCGTATGTAACAACGCAAAAGCGACTATTTCGGTGGGGACGTGGCTCACAGTCAACTTGGAGACCATCATCCCGAGTTATGCTGGCAGGCCACCAACAGGACAAGAAATTATCATCTCTGCGAGGCGAGGCGAGTCGCCAATGATTAGATGTATAGGCTCGCAAAGGGAGGTCGGCGTGATGTCTTTAGATCCTCCCTAACTCGCTATCTTCCTCACCACCGTTCATGTTTCCATCATCACCATAACCAAGACGCTCAAACCTCTATACACAGCTCGACGGCCCGGTGGTAATAAGGCAATCTGCCGTAATCATTAGTTGATAGCTGTCCACGTCTTCCTCTTCTCTCTAAAATGCCTGTGGCCTATAATACCCCGGTGACCTTCTAGCCCTATGCAGGCTATGGCGGAAAGCCGACAAACTTTACTGACAGCATGTAGATGCGGCTGAACCCGCTAGGAGACGGCATTGTCGAGATACTAAACAAATACACAGCCGGCCTGCCGCCGTCTTCAGGCACCGCTCGGACAAGGCCAACAGCAGGAACATAACCCGGACGCGTCAACGCACTTGCCGGGCATCAGAAACCATCTAGGAGCTGGCCTGGAGGACGGCCCGTAGTAGAGCAGGGACGGTGATTTCGAAAACATTTATTCCGTTTACTACTCCGTAGGGCTGTTCGTTATTTTACCTTCCTAGCTTTACCCGCCCCCCCCCCCCCCCCCTTGAGAATTCCCCGTAATTTTTAACTTTCCGTTATTAGCTTTCCCGTTGATCTCCCTTAGTTTTTCAACTTCTCCTTGCAGCTTTTCTCTCCATACGGCGTAGTATTCGCTCAAACCGTCCCACCCTCAAAGCCGGTGCGATAAGGCACAGCCCAAGTTGCATATAAAAGGAGCCCTTGGACCCTCCTCGGGTCGAAATCCAAATCCGTCTTCTCTGTTTGCCGTCTCCGTTTTCTGAACCCCCCCCCCCCTCTGATCAGCACACGGAAATCCTCGCTTCTTCTCCCCCATCGGTCTTGCCAGCATGTCGGATCCCGCGTTCCACATCGAGACGCCGCGCCTCTACCTCTCGTACTTTCAGCCCGCGATCGACGCCCACTGCGACTTTCTGGTCGAGCTGTACAACACGCCCGAGTTCATTGCCTCGGTCGGCGGCCAGCCCACAAACATCACCACGCGCGAGGCGGCGCGCAAGCGCCTGGCCAACCGGTTCGTGGAGGAGCACACCCGGAACGGCTACGGCACCTATCTGGTCAGCCTCAAGCCGGCTGCCGGTACGGAGCCGGCCCTGCCTGCCGCGGCGCCCTTTCCGGAGCGGCTGGCCGCCAGCACGCCCGTCGGCACCGTCTCGCTGATGCGCGGCGAGCCGCCCAACTGCTACTCGGCGCCCGACATTGGCTTTTCCGTGCTGCCGGCCTACATGCGGCGCGGCATCGCCACCGAGGCCGCCCAGGCCGTGATGGACTATGCGGCGCGCGAGCACGGCGTCGAGGCCGTGCTCGGCATGTGCGACCCCAAGAACGAGGGCTCGAGAGCGACGCTGAAGCGCCTCGGCTTCGACGACCGCGGCGAGATGGAACTCAAGGTCTTTGGCGGCGTGATCGGATCCGTGTGGACAAAGCCCGGCATGGCGGCCGACCTCGCCGTGTATGGGCTGTGAGGAGCGAAGAGCGGCAGATTCGAGTGCTACGGCGTCATGGCAGTTAGCGATTAGCCCCCAGATACGCGAAGAAGTTGTAGTAAAAGCCTCCCAGGACTGGGTCTGCAACTGGACTGCAAGTCTGCTCGTAGGGCCGAAGGGCCGAGTACTCCGCAATGCAGGCACTTACGGCACAGTGCGAAAGTGGGGTTCGGACGTTGTGGCAGATCACGGGCCGATTTTTTCCTCGGTCTTTTCCGCCGAAATCCCCAGACGATCCACAGACGCCGTCCGCCGCCAGGGGCCCTGCTCTGCCCGAGCCCGCCGCCTGACACCGCCAACTGATGGAAGGCTCTGGTCGCCATCTGAGAAGCGTGCTCGCTGTGGGTGACGGCCGTTCCCCTGCTGGGCCGCACAGCCGACCGCTAACAATCCATCGGTAGTGCGATGCCTGCCGGGCCAAGAAGCTGAAAGTGCGCGGTCAAGACACCCCGACTCCCTCCCCCAAGGCGTGCTCCCCTAATGCTTGCAGTGCTCAAAGGAGCGTCCGACGTGCAGCGGCTGCTGCCGGAACCAGAGGCAGTGCCACTACAGCGAAAGAGCGATCCGCTCGCCGCTGACCAGGGTGTACGTATCCTACGATCGGGGACCGTCCGTGTCTGCTCACACGGCTGCAGATATCTCTCGAGCGTCGAGGGCCGTCTTCGCCGGCTGGAGAGGCTGTTTGCCCAGAGGCTGCCCGGCGTCAACCTGGACGAAGCCCTGGAGTCGGTGGACGACGACGAGTCGGACGGCAGCTCGACCGCCCACGCTGCCTCGACGGCCTTCTCGCAGGCAACGCCTGTCTTGGGCGCAGATGTCTCGGAAGAGCGCGGCCGGTCGATCGCCGACGCAGTCCCGGACGGGCCCGACGGCTTCGACTGGCAGGAGGACGTCAATGTGCTCGCCGATGGGATGGCCGCCCTCTCTGTCGAGCCAAAGGGCACCGGATACCTAGGTGAGTCGCGCGAGGACCGGCTGCCGGGATTTGCATGTTCCGTTAACCAACAGTGCTTTTCCCCAGGGTCGACTGCCGGCGTCTTCTTTCTCCGCTCTCTGCTCTTCTGGATGGGGAATTCAAAGGCCACCTTTGACACGCACGTGCAGCCCTCGAGCCTGCCCGGCCTGCCGTCGCCGCCGCCGCAGCCCAACCTGCTTGGGCCGTCGCTCCATCTCAGCCAGTCGCAGCTGTCCCGCGACGTTCTCGGCCGGCTCATGGATGCCTACTTTTGCGTCTACCACCAGACCTATCCGTTCGTGCACGAGGCCACCTTCCGGGCGCAGTGGCACGAGGTCATCCCGCGGCCGCAGAAGCGGTCCTGGCAGATGCTCCTGTACTCCGTCCTGGCCATCGGCGCGTGGTGCCTCAACGAGGACCAGGGGGGGCTGGAAAACGACCTGTACCACCACGCGCTCGCCTTTGGCGAGGACGAGTCCATGTTCGAGAGCGCCAACCTCACCTTTGTGCAGGCCCTCGTGCTGCTCAGCAACCTGTCCCAGAAGCGAGACAAGCCCAACACGGGAGCCAACTTCCTCGGCCTGGCCGTGCGGATGGCGCTGAGCCTGGGGCTGCACCGGGAGCTGCCCGACTGGGAGATCAACATGCTGCAGCGAGAGATGCGCCGGCGTGTCTGGTGGGGCCTCTTTATCTTTGACAGCGGCGCCTCGACAACGTTTGGCCGGCCCATTCTGCTCCCGGGCCCGGAAGCCATGGACGCCAGGCCGGTCCTCAACGTCTCGGACGAGGTAAGTCGGCTGCGTGCTCTCGTCGGGAGAAGGCCTTGCCGCTGACCTCGGCCCTCTGCCAAACAGCTTCTCACTGCCAGGACCACGGAGCTTCCGCCCGAGTGCGAGAGCCCGACCGTCTACTCGGGCCTCAAGACCCAGAGCGACTTCCACCTCAAGTCCAATCACATCTCCAATGCCCTCCTGTCGGCCTCGGGGATCGCGCTGCAGGACGCGCTGGCAATGAACCAGTCCCTCGACGACTGGTCTGCTACCATTCCGCCCTATTTCTGCTTGGCAGATCCACCCGAAGCAAGCGACGAGTGGTACGTCTTTGCCAGGTCGCGTCTCTGGTGGCGCTTCTGGAACCTCAAGATCATCCTGTTCCGCCATCTTCTCCTGCGGCGGGCCGTCGACAGAAACCGCGGCCCGGCCAGCATGGCTTCCAGCCCGTTGGACGACCAGGCCATCCAGGTCGCTATCGATGCCGCTCGAGCCACCATCTCCTCCATCGACAGCTATCTCCAGATTCCCAGCCCAACCCGCCTTACCGCTTGGTATTCCATGTACGTAAACTCGATACCTTGTGCTGCAGCCAGGCTAACATCGCACAGTTTTTTCCTATTTCATGCCTCGCTCGTCGTCGTCCTGGCTATTCTCGGCGACATGTCATCTCCAAATCTGCCTGGCTGGCTGGCAGATATGGACACGGTGCGCAAAATCCTCAGACATATCCTTGGGTGCCACCAGCTGGCCAGGAGATGTGCCGACATCCTGGACCATATCCTCCCTCCCGGCACCGAAAACCTGGAGCCGTCCTGGGGAGGGGAATATATGGACGTGGCTGCCGTCGACTTCTCTATGTGGCCCGCGGATGCAGGAGATATGTGGGGAGCATTTGTGTGGCCGCAGCCCGGAGAAGGGATCTGACGTCATTTCAAGTAGACGCATGAAACTATGGTTCAATTTAGGGTACGGTCATATTTCCCGGGCAATCTTCGTACCATCTAGAGATATATCTTCCACGGCGTCTGCATTACACCTTCCATCCCGTCTGAACACGCTACTTGGGGTATACATATGTGACCACAGCTTTACCGGTCAATCTTTGCTCACATGTTGGCAATTCTCTCATCAGATGCCTTCTTAGGCCCAGCCAAAAAAAACGAAAAAACAAGCAGATACTGCACACCTATTCGTCTTCGCTCCCATTCTCAACCGGCTTCCAGCCGGCTTTCTTCTTGAAGCAGCCTTCGACCCTTTCTGCGAAGCGGTCCAGCCAATCGCTGAGGAACATGAGCACCTTGCTGAAGAAGAAGATACTCATGAAAGATACGCCGGCAATGACGGCAAAAGAGCCCCAGTACGACCATTTGGTGTAGCCACCTGTGAGTTCTGGGATCTGCACGGAAAAATAGCTCGTCATGAACGAAATCGGAAGAAAGAACACGCTCAGTTTGGCAAGCACCGTGGCGCTCCGTGTTAGTCGTTCCGTTGCCTGTGAATCTTTCTGGTTCGTGAGGTTGAAGTACTGGAAAGTGTTAGTGCTTCTGTTAAAAAGGTGCGAGAGATAGAAGCAGAAAACAAACTCACAGTGTCTTGCAGCGATACTTTTTCATCAAGATAGTCCGTGATGGTGTCCAGCATGAGGGACTGCAGCTGCACCTGAAGTCGCTTGAATCGATTCAATGCACTGTAAGACAGTAGCCCGACCGCCCCGCGGTCAGGGGTCGTTGTATCTGCAGCCTCGTCAAGATCCTTGTTGATTATTTTGGTGATCAAGGTATGGTAGTTTGTAAAAAGATGGCGCAGCTGACGAAGTTCCTTGTTTAGCTTATACAGCTTAGGGATGATGTCTGTTGTGTTTTCTTTGTGTCTCCATTCCTAGACGGATTGGTTAGAATTTGCAAAGACTCTTAATTGAACAACTCAACTGTTGAGAGTAGGGACAGCATTTAGCTCCTGCTTACAGCGGTTCTCAGAATTCGTTTGCTCTGGGCTCGTTAGCATCCATATGAATCACGGTGTCAGAGTTGTGGGTGACCTACTATCTGGTCCAGTGCTCCTTTGGTGTTATTTAGGATAAACATGGCGCCCGAGTAGTCTTCGAAGAGATAGTAGAAGATGTTGCAGGCACCTTCTTTGCCTTCCTGCTCACGGACCATGCTCATCGACTCACGAACCGATGTCAATTGCATGATTTTGTGCTTATCTTCTTCCTGGCCTTGTTTGGAGAGCTGGCGGAACACCTTGAGTGTGTTGTCCCTTGTGCTTCTGAGCTCCTCAACTCTCCAGTCAGGATTTTTCCTTGCCTCCTTCTCGGAAAAGCTCTCATTGTATGACTCATGAAAGGAGACGATGGTGTCTGTTGTTGTTTCATGTCAGACAGCTGGGGTAGGACGGACACATTGAGACGCGTATTGTGAAAGAGTCAGATGCACCTACTGTCATCACACAGGGCAAACCAAGACCAGTGTTTAGGTGGCACAAGGGTCGCCTTCGACCTGCCTGGCGGCTCGTGTAGCCAGTTCGCACCGAAGCATATGACTAAGAGAACGGTCAGGCTTTGCAGACAGTGAAGGGAAGGCTGGCGTGATCACAAAGAAATCTGGCAGCAGCGAGACGGCTCCACTTACACTGTGGCCCCAGGTCAATTGAGGTGTAGTCAATAGTCCTCTGCATCATGGCAAATGTGGCCATGTTTTTTGGGTCAAAGATGCCTGCCAGATCCGAGTCGTCCTCCTGGGCAGATTCACCATGCGCCACAGTGACGGAAGAGACTGCGGCTTGAGGCTGGCCATTCCCACCGCTCTCGAGGTCGGGGCGCGCATTTCCCTTCGATCGAATTCCCCGGCTCTGGGCGGGGTCTTTGGCCAAGGATGCAGCTTTGGCAGCCTCTTGCTTCTGCCGCTTCAGCTTTTCCTTTACCTCGTCCCAAGCCCAGATGCTCAAGATCAGCCGCTTGGAAAAGTTGTATTTCTTGCCTATCGTCTTGATGGTGTTTCGCTGCCGGCTTGGGTTCCAGATATTGCTGAGCAGACAGTCAGCTCACATACGCGAGGAGAAAAAGAGGGGTGAATGAGACATACATCCACCGAACGGGGAGTTCCTCGCCTGCATCGAAAATGTTGCGTTCTGCCATCAGGGCTTCAAAGTCGTTATGGTCAAGATTGCAAGCCACCTGGGCCTTGTCGACGCCAAACTGCACGACAAAATTCAGGGCGTTCTCCTCCTCACACTTCTCCTTGACGTTGTCGTAGACATCTTTGTCGTCAAAATCTTTGAACTTTCCGCGGAGCAGGTCGAGTGCTTCAGGGACCTGAGCATGTGGTTTGGTCGGCGAAGAGCCGGCAGAGCCTTGCGGACTTGGCGATGCGCTGGGGACATTCGCTGCAATGGTAGTAGCAGAGCCTTCGATGACAGAGCTTCCCGTAGCGATGTCAGGGACGCGGCCGGAGGCATCAGCATCAGGTGGGTTGGATGAGGCCATGCCAGCCATTGGAATGGCAGGGGCCATCTGCCAATGATCTCGTGTGCAAGGGACGAAAATGAGAAAGAGACGCGGATAAAGTATAGGAGATAGGCTTTGGCTGGGAAATGAAGAGAGAGAAGCTAAAAAAAAAAGAATAGCAGATGTACGATGCAAAAGGATGGAAGGGGCAAAAGACAGTGCTTATGGAACAGAGGGAAAGTGCGAGGCAGGCGTGTCTGTCTAGGGAAGCGACGCGTGTTGCACTTTCCAAGACTGTTGATGTGTCTAATGTGACATCTCACATTGACATGCTGTGCTATAGAAACAGCTAGCTTACAAAGTACGGCTACTATGTAGAGCCGCTGGCAAGCAATCCACGAAGAGACCGCTGTGTCCGATGGATTGGTGAGGCTGAGCTGGCGCGTAGGCAACAGGAGCGCAGAGGCACCTATCTGCACTCAAGTGGGGTGGCGGCTGCGAAAGGAAGGGGCTCTGTTGCAGAGATACTATGTACCACTTTACTATGTAGCCACAATGGCGATGATAGAGAGGGTTAGTCTACCATGTAGTTCGAGACGAGTCTGGGGAAACGAGGAGACTCGAAACAGCGTGGAGCGAGACTGCACAAATACGAGCAGTGGTGGTCGTGCTGGCCGGCTATAGCGCACGGTTAGCTCAGCATACCTAAAACAGCATGGGGCCAATGCCCGATTATGAAACACGATGGCCCTGGCAGATGCTGACAGGCAGCCGGCGAGAACCGGGTGGGGATACGATATGTCGCTGCTGAGAATGCCGTTGACGGCAGACTATGGCCGCTTGGAAGACAGCAGGTCGCGGTGAAGCCTAGCTGTCGTGGCAATGATAGCTTTACCCGCTCTTCAGCTGCCTTGCGCAAATAGGAAAATATGAGCCGGGACGAGCACGGAAGAGCGGAAAGTGGATGCGGTCAAACACGCCCACGATTCTGATTCCTTGGGCAGTCTCCATAGGGCGGATCTGCAGAGAAAAGGCGATTGATAGCGCGCGACACCCCTGTACGTCCCACGGAGTTGCTGGTTGATCGAGAAAGCTTGGTAGAAGCTAGAGAGACGGAGATGATTTAGAAAAAATTTGCACGATCTCAGGGCGATTAGACGGGACGGGAAATAAAAGAAGCAAAGAGACGGGGAGAGAAAGAGAAGAATGAGAGAAAAAGAGCCTCCTCCCCGCCCTAAAAAGAGCATCTATGCACAAGAACCGCTGGGCCCGCAGTCTGCAGCAGCGCGCCTTCTTCTGGCCGAGGGCGGCTCTCAGCATGTGGATTAGAGACAGATTAACGTTTATGGAGCCGGTTCGACCGACGTACGTCGTAGGTTTCTTCTTTGCTGAGCAGGAGCAGTGCACAGACTGCTATTGGCTGGCTGGTGGCGATGCCCCTGGCAGAGGCCCCGTTTCATCCAACGCTTGGCGACGGGAGTTTGCAGGGGGTTCCTGTTTGAGCAATAAGACGGCTGGTAAGACGGCTGGTCTTCGTTTTAGGAAGCAAACGAGCGAGGAACCATTGACCTGGACTCAGGTACATAGCAAATGTTTCACGTCCTGTTGTTATACCCGGTTGCGGTTGTGGTTGCTCCTTCTCTTCTTGCCCGCCTTCCAATTCGTAGCATCCGTGCTTTCTTACATGTCTCTTCGACAGATTCTCTTCTTTCTGCTTCCCACTTATTTTCTTTCTTTCGCATACTGGCTATCGTATGAGTGTCCTCGCTATCTATCATCCTTTCATCTGCTGCTTCCGGAACTGATCAATGCAGGACATCGCAGCCTGTCTTTGATATATACACAACCACATCTACTATCGATTCCTTTGTCCCGCTCCTCTCCTTTATCTGTTATAAATCCTATTATCCACGAATAGACTCCATTGCCTTGAGATCAGCAGAGACTCAAGCCAGCTGCAGGACTGCAGAGTCCCGGGGCGACCGACCAGAGCACGTCCAGCATCCTCCGTCTCTCACCATCTCCCTGAGGTCTCTCTCACTTTTCCCTCACCATGCCCGCCTCGAAATACCACCCCTGCCCTCGACGGAGGCTACTCTTTGGGCTCCTTGCTGCCGCCAGCATCGTAGCGACTGCCTCGGCGGGCTCGTCGTCCACCACGCTCTCTTTTGGGTCCTGCATCAACGGCTGTCTCGCATCCAACGGCTGCAGTGGCTCCTACACCAATTGCATATGCACCGAGTCGGAGGAGAGTGACGACTTTCTCAGCGACACCGTCGTCTGTCTAGCCAGGAACTGTCTGCTAGCCAATGGCGAAAGTGTAAGCGCGGCCGTGGATGCCATTGACGTGTCTTTTATCAGCGTTGTCGAGGATGTGTGCGACAACGACGGCTTCGACATTTCCGAGCCCCAGATCAGCTCCGCGCTGGCGGCGGCGAGCAGCATTATTTCCGAGCTGTTTTCGACCACAGTCACGACGACGGTGACAAAGACAGCGCAACAGAAAACTGCCACATCAACGACGACGACGACCAGCAGCAGCAGCAGCAGCAGCCGCACGAGTAGCGCCAAAAGCACTACCACGAGCTCGACAACCAGCTCGACAACCAGCTCGACAACCAGTTCGACAACCAGTTCAACAACCAGTTCAACAACCAGCCCAACAACCAGCCCAACAACAAGTTCTACCACCAACAAGGCCACCAGTAAAAGTACAACGACCTCCACGGTATCTTCAACATCAGACACTTCTTCGTCAACATCAGACACTTCCTCGTCAGCAGCATCCACGTCGTCCCCGGCGTCTACGACGTCCACGTCGTCCACGTCGTCCACGTCGACCTCATCCACACCACTGACAACGGTACAGTCAGCCACAACAACAGAAAAGACGACAGCGACAAGTACTAGCACGGCGGCCCACAAGACGCCAAATAACGACCCATTCGACAATGCGAATGCGGCCCCGGGTGGTCGCATGCCGTGGCAAACAGTGGTTGCTGCAGTGGTGCCCATGGTAATGGCTGCCGGCCCGTGGCTGAGATGACCTGTGATGGCCTGGGATCATCTAGAATTCCAGCTGGGTCATCGCCAACAACTCTGTACCAACATAATGACAATTAATGAGATGAGGACAGGGAAGAGAGATTTCCTCGGGAATGGGCACAAAGCGATAAGGTGTGCACACGGACGGGTCTATATTTTTCTATTATTCTTTTTGTTCTGTACTATTATCATGCTGCTTTTCATAATACCGAGGCCAGGAAGCTAGAAGGCCGCCAGACGGTAGCCAAAATACAAGAATCACCATACCTACGCACTTGTCTGTTTACCACAGGGTCTTGGGCCTAGCTTCGCTTCACAGGCTCTCTGTAAGCAGGGGCGGTAGCTGTCCGCATGTGTGTATATCTATGAGCAGACAAACAGAAGAGCAGCTGGCTGGGGAGGTGGGCAGCCGCTGAAAAGACTAGGAGTTGAAGGAGGGGATGTATTTGCCGAGCTAGACGAGGTGTCAGCAACATGAGAGCAGCAAGGGTGTCTGAAAGCAGGAGGGAACACGCACGCCGTAGTCGCGGAAGCCGACAAAGAGCGCCTCAGCCTCGGCCAAGACGACGGGCTCGGCGGCGGGCTTGCCGTCCTGGGCCGGGGGGGGCAGGGTTTCGAGGCGGGCCTGGACCCAGGCCTTGCGGCCCTCGACGCGCACGGTCTTGGCGTGGAGGACGACAAAGGCGCCGGCGGGCGTGGGGGCGCGGTAGTCGACGTTGAGGTAGGCGGTGACGCCGACGCGCAGCGGCAGGGCGGCGAAGCAGCAGCGGGCGAGGGCCTCGTCGAGCATGGTGGCGACGAAGCCGCCGTGGACGATGCCGGGGTGGCCGCAGAGGCCGGTGCCGAGGTGCCAGACCTGGATCAGCTCGCGGCCGCGGCCGTCGGCCCACTGCAGCGGCGGCACGGCGAGCAGGCCGGGCCCGGCCAGCGTCGACGCCGTCAGGTTGTGGCGCCGCATAAACGGCGGCAGCCGCAGCGTCGGCCGCTGCTCGTCGGGGAACCGCGCCCGCCCGGCCGCGCTGCGCAGCTCGCGCACCAGGGGGTGGCCCGCCAGGTACGACTCGAGCGCCGCGGCCTCGGGGCTGGCGGGCCGGTAGGCCAGCTCGGCCGCGTGCGGGCGGGAGCCGGAGGAGGCCGCTGTCGTTGCGGAGCCGCCATGGAACAGCGAGCCGACGTCTAGGTCCTTCCACAGCGGCCGGGTGGCGTGGCCGAGCACGAGCGTGTAGCCGACGGTGGTGAAGAAGAGGCCGCGGACGACGAGCGAGGCAAAGCGGCGGAAGCGGGAGCCGGATCGTGGTGGTGGCGGTGGTGGTGGCGGTGGTGCTTGTTGTTCGTCGTAGGAGGGGGAAGAGGCCGCGGACGAGAGAGCTGACGTGTCATGTGATCAGCAAGTAGATCTACAGAGCAGCAGTGTCGGAAACTCACCTCGACCGGAGAAGGATGTCTGTCTGAAGACAACTGCGTGGAAGACGGGTCGAAGGAGATGGACGTGGCGCCTTTGTGGCAGCCGCAATGGCGGCATGAGGCCCATGGGCCGCAGGGGCAACGCGGCCGTCCGTTGCGAGAGCATGGCTGTGTATTGGGAGGAGACGGAAGTCGTCCAAGAAGGAGGCGGCAGCAGCTATCTGGAGAGGACCAGGGACGAGACGATCGGTGCCCGGCGGACAGGCAGCCCGACGCAGATGCTGCGATTGAAGGTCCGGCAGGAGTCTGCGCAGCGTCTGGGACGAGCTGGATCGGTGATGCGGTGGCAGAGAGAGGAGGAAGCTGTCTTGCGTTGCGCTGTTTCTGCCGAGGCTGACCGACAAGCCGGGGTTCCAGGCGGTCGGTCGCTAGTCCTCCCCCTGAACTGTGGCTGAGCATGCCGACAGCCACAGATGACGCTGATGCGGGCGTCCATGCGTTATGCGCATCATCTGACGGATGGGACTGCCACGGAAGGTGCGACGACGGTGGATATCCGACCGGGTACGAGAATATAAGTGGCGACGGGCTGCGGAAAGAGCTTTCTGTCCTTGTCGACCTTGGAGACAGACGATTCCCACGGAGCAATTGCAGAGAATTCGAGACGCAAGCAAACACGGACCGGAACCAGAATCTGCTCTGACAACACGAGAATGGTACGCACCGCCCGATGAAACGCCCTGACCGGACACACGGCTGCTGACAAGACTTGCACAAAGGCCACCAGAGAGACGGCCGACCTGGGCGAGGCCCATGTGCCCCGGCACGAGTCCATCAAGGCGTTTGGCGAGATTGAGCACGAGCTCCGGAAGCAGCTCGTGCATCTGCGCCACGATCACGACAGTATGTGGGGGGAGAGGGGGGGGGGGTGAACTCAGCCCTAGCAAGAAGTGACGCTGACGACCAGAACACGAGCCCGAGAGCTTTGCTGCTGCCGTGGGTTTTTCTTTTTTCTTTTCTTGTTTCTTTTCTTGTTTCTTTTCTTGTTTCTTTTCTTGTTTCTTCTTCTTCTTTTGTTTCTCTGTTTTCTTTTGTTTCCGCTCTCCCCTCCACGACCCAGCTGACCCCACAGAAACACCTCTCCGACCACGAGCTGGCCTCGTTCAAGTCCCACGACTTTTTGCTCGTCCGCGTCGCCTCCACGGCCTACGGCATCATCCTGTTTGGCAAGCTGCGCATCCCGGCGCTGGCCGACGACCCCGCCGCGCCCGCCTACGTGCACTTCCGCGCCTTTTCCGACGGGCCCGACCAGGAGGCCCTCTTCCACAGCTTCTACACCCGCGAGATCGACACGCCCACCGACGAGGGCGACGGCCACCTCAAGACGTACCAGAGCCTCTTTACCGACGCCGACGAGCTGGACTGGTTTTGAAGGCGGGGCATGGAAATGGGGAAACATGGAAATGGGCAAACAGGGAAACAAGGGAAACAATCGCGGGCAGCCCTTCGTATCCAATGCAAACTGCTCTTTTACTCGTGCTGCTATGCTCCGTCCCTCTGCGCCCTCTACAAATACTCCTCGTCTTCCTCCTGCGCCAACATCTCGGCGTAGTCGTCCGCCGACGCAAACGTCGGCAGCGCCTTGAGCTTCTTTTTGCGTTCCCGCGCCTCCTTGCGGCCGTTGCGGTCGCCGTCGCCCGGCCGCTTCTCCCCGTCGTCCGACCCGTCGTCCGAGCCGCCCTCGTCCTCGTCGTCAAAGTCGGCAAAGCGAACGCCGCCGTCGTCGTCCTCGTCCTCGGCACCACCAGCACTGACCCGGACCAGCTCGTCGTCGTCGCCGAAGTCGTCGCCGTCGTCGTCGCTCAGATCGTCGTCGCTGTCCGACATGTTGAGCAGCGACTCCAGACCCGACATGTCGTCGTCGTCGTCCAGATCGTCCATGTCGACGGCCGTGTCGGCGTCCACCTCGGGCCGCGAGCCCTTGAGCGCCTTCCAGATCTCCTCCTCCTCGTCGTCCGAGCCGCCGACGCCGCCGCCCTCCTCGCCGTCCGAGCCGGCCGCCGCCGAGGCCGAGGCCGCCTCCTTCTCCTTCCGCTTGGCGTCCCGCTTGGCCGCCCGGCTGGTCTGTGCCGGCTTGCCGACCTGCGAAAAGTACGCGTGGAAGAAAATGTCCTCGGCCGCGACGTCCTCGACCTTTTTGTTCCAAAACGCCGCCGAGTTGACCGTCGTTGGCTTCTTCTGCTGCTGGCCCTGCTGCTGCTGCTGCTGCTGGGACACGGCTCTGGCCGGCGCGACAATCTGGGACGCGCCGTTAGCCGACGTCGTGGCGCTGCCGCCGGCCGACACGAGCGGCTGCATGATGGAGGCGCCGTGCTGCTTGCCGTCGGCGGCCTTGGCGTTGCGGTAGACAAACTTGTCGAGGAAGTGCATCAGCGTGTGGTTGGCCATGTCGGGCTTGGGCAGCGACGTCTGGCGCACGAGCAGGTTGGTGGCAAAGGCCGTGACCGACGGGTGGAAGTGGCGGAAAAAGGGCACCAGCTCCCACAGACAGCTCTTTTGCGCGTTGCTGTACTCGGGGTCCCGCTTCCGGCCGTCGTACACGGCGCGCGGGATCTTGGCGGCCGGCTCCCACGAGGGCTGCACCGCGGCCGCGGCCCGGCCGTCCTCGTCCATGACGACGTCGCGGTAGACCTCCTCCTCGTCCTCCCCGTTCTCCTCCGGGCTGTTGAGCAGCGCCTGCAGGTCCGGGAACGCCGTCTCCAGCTCGACGATCAGGAACAGGATGCCGCACACAAACGGCGGCTGGTGCATCGTCGATATCTGCAGCATGCGCTTGACAAAGGCCTTGACCCGCCGCACGTCCACGTCGTTCTTGAGCGCGCGGAAGAGCAGGTTCAGGTACATGGCCTGCTTGGACGACGTGACCAGCCGCGGGTCCAGCAGCGACTCGTACAGCGTGCGGTAGAAGCGGTCCACGGCGATCTGCTTGGCCAGCGCCACCTGCTGCACCAGCACCAGCGCCTGGATGCTCGTGTTGAAGTTGGATGAGTGCGTGACGCGGAACAGCGTGTCGATGTGCTTCTCGAGGCTGCGGGGGTTAGTAAGCAGAATGATGACTAAGCAGTTGGGAGCACGTACGTGGAATCGTCCGTGTTGGTAAAGGGAATGGACCGGTTGACGCCGGTGAGCAGCGAGGACACGAGCTTCTCGGCGACGTCGCGCTCGTTGCCCGTGTTCTTCTCCTTGTCCTTCTTGGCGTCCTTGGCGTCGTCGGGCTTGCCGTCGGGCTTGTCGCCGGGCTGGTCGCCGGGCTGGTCGTCGCGCCGGCGGGGATTCCACTTGCCGGTCTTCTTGCCGCCCTTGCTGTCGCCCTTCTTGCTGCCGAGGTCGTCGGGCGCGCCGGGCATGTCGATGGCGCCGAGGGCGCCGCTCTTGAGCAGGGACAGGAACAGCTCAAAGTAGACGCGGACGAGGCTGTCGGCCACGGCGGGCTCCTTGGTGCTGAGGATGGTCTGGTTGAGGGTATTGATGGCGTAGTACTTTGCGCGCAGGCTCTGGCCGGGACGCGAGAGGACCTCCTGCTCGACGGCGTGGACGACGACGGGCTTCATGGCCGGGTGGACGTTGAGCAGCTGCAGCAGCAGGTAGGAGGCGCGCGAGGCGATCTTGCGCTCGCGGTCGCCCAGCTTGTTGACCAGCAGGCGCAGCAGGTTGGCCTCCTGCTCGGGCTTGTCGCGCAGCAGCCCAAAGACAAAGTCGAGCGCGCGCGTGCGCGAATACTCGATCTCGTCGCCGCACCACACCTCGAGCACCTGCAGCACGCGGAAGAAGGCGTCCTTGAGCCAGTCCTCGTACGCCCACTGCACCAGGTGCGCCTTGGTGATGCCGTCCGGCAGCCGCTGGCCGGGCGCCCAGCTGTCCGTGCTCCGGCCGACGGCGGCACTGTCCTGCGGCGCCTTGGAGCTGCGCTGGTTCTTGGGGTTGCGCTGGAACCGCTGGTTCCGCTGGTTCTGCAGGTCCTTTTGGTTCTGCTGGTACTGGCGGCCCCGCTCGGCCGTGGCCGCCTTCTCGCGGGCCTGCAGCACGCCGACCAGGCCCGGCTGGGCGTGGAAGGCGCGCAGACGGCGGTCGGCCGGCAGCACGACGCCGTTGCCCAGCAGATCGACCAGCGCGCCCAGGGCCGCAATGGCCTGGCCGCGGCTGCGCTTGGACGCCAGCCCCAGCAGGCTCTCAAAGGCCTTGATGTTGTGGACGGGCGCCTCCTGCACCTCGAGCGTCAGGGCCGACACCTTGTCGGACATGGTGCCCGATGACATGATGGTCGACATGAAGCGGTGCGACGACGACGACGCCACGATCTTCTGGTACAGTGTCCCGTCGGCCTCCATCAGCGTCTGTGCGTACGTCTTGAGGCTGGCGATCGTGGCCGAGAGCCGGCTGATGTCGTCCGACGTCGGCGTCGGCAGCACCGGCAGGCTGACCTGGTGCCAGTCGGGACGGGGCTCAAACGTCTGGAGGCGGGGCCTGTCAGTAGGTATGCTCTCTCCTGGGGGGGGTTCTTGGCTGACTGACCAACTTTGAGAACTTGGGATTCCTCGGAATCAGCGAGTCGAACGCTGCTGGTGCCGGCTTCGGGATCTCCTGCCGGGTGATGATCTCCTCTTTCTTTTCTTGCTGCACAACAGCTGACTTTGCCTGCTCTTCTTTCTCCTCCTCCTGCTCTTTTTCTTCCTCTTCTTCCTCTTCGTCCTCTGCTTCTTCCTCCTCCTCTTTATCTTCACCTGCGGCGACAGGCTCCTCCTCGCCCTCCTCGTCGTCCACATCCTCCTCGCGCACCTGGTCGAAGCCGAGGCTGGCGGCAAAGCTGGCCAGCTCGTTCTTGAATGCGTCGTCCAGGGACAACTCGGCGTCCGCGTTGCCCTTTCCTGGGCCGCCGCCCTCTTCGGCGTCCGAGTCGATGCCGTCCACGAGCTCGAGGTCGCCCTCATCGCCGCCGAGAGCCTTGATCTCCTCCAGCATGACCGACTTCTTGCTGGACGTGTCGGCCGCCGCGGGAGCAGTGTCGGCTGCTGCTGCCTTGTCCTCGGCCGCCTGCCGCTTGGGCGCTCTGCTGGCCTTGTGGCCGTCTGCCTCCTCGTCGTCGGCGGCGTCGGGGCCACGCTTCCGCTTCCCGCCCTGTAGGTTCTGGATGCTGGCCTTTTCCAGGTCCTTTTCGAGTTTCGCCGTCAGCTGCGACAGCGCAGCCTTGTTGAAGGCCGGCGCCGCACCGCCTTGCGCGCGCTCCTTCTTTGGTTTTGACCGAGTCGGCCCCATGTCTGTGTGATGGATAGATGCGCAGATCTCGAGTTGGTTGCAATGTGTCGATCGTAGGCCTCTCAAATGCAGGTATATCCAAGACGACGATTCACGCCCAAGCCAGCCGAGTCTGTGGCAGTCTCGGGACAAGTTGGCACAGTAAGAACGCTTTTTGTTCTGCGATGCTCTTTTTCCTACCTGTTTTTTTTCCCAACTGCCAATAGACTTTTTTTTTGCTCCCGGCTTTTCGAAGTTTTAGTGGGGCATATACTAGCGGGGCCGAATCAGACGCCGCCTGCTCATCACTGTAGCTCTTCACCGCCTTCCTATTTGGTACTCCGCTGTTTAAGCATCTAAACGCTAACTATTCGGAATATCAAACGACATGGCAGACGCAGCCAAACCTCGCCAGTAACCGCCATGTTGACTGATTCTGTGCGCATTCGGTGACATTTTGCAGACGAGACAGCGTTCCTTGCATGAACTAGCAGTTATTATGGCTACCGGCTGGCCCATGCGGCCGGCTCTCAGGCCAGCATTGCCTAGAGTAGTGCTGACATCGAGAGGTCAGCTTGGGCGATGGGTTGGTGTTTCGGTATGCGACATTGTTGGCTGGAGAGCTGTTCTCTAACATGTATACCGGCGAATTTCGGCTGATACTCTCCGCTCAGTGTAGACAGCTGCACGTGGACCACCGAAACCGGCTGACGCAGTTCTGGGTGCCGCCTCCACAGGTGGCTTTGAAAGACGCAAAAGAAGACGAGGGTAGGCCATGACGATATACCAGGAGAATAGCTCCACAGCTAACCGATCGCTGACGCAGAGTCCCATGCCAAGCTTGTGCGCGCCGGGTTCTTCCGCCAGGCGCACTCGGGCGTGTTCCACATGCTGCCGCTGGGCCTCCGGGTGCAGGACAAGATCGAGGCGCTCGTGGACAAGCACATGCGGGCCATTGGGGCGTCGCGCGTGGCGCTGTCGAGCATCTCGTCGGCGAGGCTGTGGGAGCGCAGCGGCCGTCTCGAGAGCGTGAAGCCAGAGGTGAGCAGGGGCGGGACTGGAACCGAGACGCGGCCTGGCTGACACGCGTGTGTCTGAAGCTGTTCCAATTCGAGGACCGCAAGCAGGCCAAGTTCCTGCTGGCGCCCACGCACGAGGAGGAGATCACGGCGCTGGTGGCGCAGAGCGTGCACTCGTACCGCGGGCTGCCGCTGCGGCTGTACCAAATCAGTGGGTGATGACTGCGTGCCGAAACGGTTGTTCTTCCTGTCCTCTTCTCGACCGTCTGCTGACATGTCCAGCCCGCAAGTACCGCGACGAGATGCGGCCGCGCTACGGCATCCTGCGCTCGCGCGAGTTCATCATGAAGGACCTGTACACGTTTGACGCGACGGTGGCGGCAGCGATGGAGACGTACGAGCAGGTGCGCGGCGCCTATGCGGCCCTCTTTGCCGAGCTCAAGGTGCCGGTGCGGGTGGCCCGCGCCAGCTCCGGCGACATGGGCGGCGACCTGAGCCACGAGTACCACCTGGCGGCGTCGCTGGGCGAGGACGACGTGGCCAGCTGCAGCGCGTGCGGCTTTGCGGGCAACACGGAGGTGGTGCGGATCCGGGCGCCCTCGGGCACGGGGGCCCGGCAGACGGCCGCGCACGGCTTGGGCTTCCGCGGCGCCCGGGCCTGGCGCGGCATCTCCAGGGACCGCGCGGTGCTCGTCAGCGTGTGGTATCCCGAGGCGGTGGTGGACGCGGCCACGGGCGTCGAGACGGCGCTGACCGACGACGACATTGACGTGCAGGCGGTCCGGGAGGCCGTGCCGGATCTGGACGTCGGCCGCAAGGATGCGGCCACGCTGGGCGGGCAGATTCTCGGCCAGGCGACGAGCAGGCCGAGACTGGTCAACCTGGTGGACTGGCGGCTGCTCCGGCCGCCGAACGAGGCGATCCCCATCGACGCGGGCTCGTGGCCGTCGCCAACCCCCGCCGACACCTCCACAGCCGACATCTCCACCGCCGTGGCCGACGCCGCCGGCCAGCCGTTTGGCTTTGTGCGCGCGCGCACCGGCGACGACTGTCCCGACTGCGGTGCCGTGGCGGCGCTGCGCGTCGAGCGCGCCATCGAGCTGGGCCACACGTTCTACCTCGGCACCCGCTACTCGGCGCCGCTGGGCCTGCGCGTGCAGGGCGAGGCCGGCAGCAGCAGTAGCAGCAGCAGCAGCCTCGTCACGCCACTCATGGGCTGCTTCGGCATCGGCGTCTCGCGCGTGCTCGGCGCCGTCGCCGACCACCTCGCCGACGCCCGGGGCCTGCGCTGGCCGCGGGCCATTGCGCCGTTTGACGTTGCCGTCGTCGCTGCCGGCGGCAGCCCGCTGGCGGCCGTCGCCGAGCGCGTCTACGACGAGCTGGCCGGGGCTGCAACAGGAGACAGCCGGGGCCCCGCCGACCTCGACGTCCTCCTCGACGACCGCCCGCTCGCGTCGCTGCCCTACAAGCTCAAGGACGCCGACCTCACCGGCTACCCCGTCGTCGTCGTCGTCGGCGCCGCCTGGCGACGCAGCAGCAGTCCCTCTGTCGATCCCGCTGCGCCTCCCGACTGCTTCGACCCCCTCGACGGCCTCTGCGAGGTGCAGTGCCGACAGCTGGGCGTCCGCCAGGACGTGCCGCTGCGCGGCCTCAGGACGTTTGTATCCGGACTGCTGGCGCAGCTGTAGCGCGGGACGGTATATGGTGCAGACAGGCAGGACAACAAATAAAAACTCTTCTTATTATAAGATTCCCCCCCTGTGCGCCCTTGTGTGTCTGCTACTATGATCTTCCGTACCCTCTTTGCTGACTAAGTCGGTGTCGTTCGCTCCTTCTTGTATCGTCTGCTCTCGCTTCCTGTCCGTCTGTTGAGTCCATTTCTAACAGTGTGCCTTTTCTTCTCCTTTCTTCTCCTCTCCCTCTTCTCTCCTACTTCTCTCCTCTTCTCTCCTCTTCTCTCCTCTTCTCTCCTTCTTCTCTCCTTCTTCTCTCCTCCTTCTCTCCCCCACCCTATGGCTTCACCGACCACAGCTCCCGCGACCAGCCCATCTCCCGTGTCTTCTTGCTCGTCGCGCCCGGTCCCTTCTTCACGTCGCTCGTCCAGATGGCCAGCGCCTTGCTGCAGGACGCAAACGACTCGACCAGCTCGCGCATGCGGCCCGTCTGCACCAGCACCGTCGCCACGTCGTTGCCCGGCGCCGCCACCGCCGCCGCCAGCTCCATGCACTCCAGCAGGTAGTCACGTGACGACGTCGTGCCCGCAAACTGCAGCGTGCTGGCGAAGCCGATGACCACCTGCGGGAGGTACGTCTCGCGAAGCACCCGCGCATCGCGGTCGTCTGTGGTGTGTCAGCAGCTGCACAGAGTCCCCTCCCGCCGTCCTCCGCACTTACCTTCCACCGAGTGCAGCAGCCAGCCGCCGAGCAGCGGCCGCATGAAGCCGTGGAGGAACTTTGTGTTCTCGTCAATGTTCTTGGCCACGTTGCGGTCCCGCGTCGGATCCGTGTGCGTGTTGGCCATCATCGCCGACAGCATCGACGTCGTCTCCAGACAGTCCAGCGCATTCACCAGGCACTCCAGCTCGTACAGCGGCCGCGCGTGGACGGCCACCT
Organism: Grosmannia serpens; assembly: GCA_029299595.1. NCBI lineage: Eukaryota > Fungi > Ascomycota > Sordariomycetes > Ophiostomatales > Ophiostomataceae > Grosmannia > Grosmannia serpens. The sequence goes on from JANSMH010000024.1 coordinate 96,148, forward strand.
CGTTCTTGGACGGCTTGCCGTCGATGCCGTCGACCCCGTTGCCAAACGCCGTGTCTTCGTCCATCACGTCGCCCACGGCCGCACCGTTGCTGCCGGTCCTGCCCGGCACCGACGTCCCGAACAGCTCCTCCCACCACGACGGATCGTTCTCGTCCGGCATGTCCTGGCCGAACCGCGTCTTCTGGCGAATGATCTCGCAGCACGGCACCCGCGACGACATGACGCGTGCGGCCGAGAGATGCTCGTTTTCTACAAGGTCAGCGAGAAAGCTCCGCGAGAAAAGAGGCCAAAGGCAGCCGGGCACTCACTGAGAAAGTACTTGTATATGCGCACGCCGTAGTCGCACGTCTCCAGCACCAAGCCGTCCACCAGCATCATCCACTCCAGCGACCGGATCAGAAGCTCGTCCTTGCGGTCGACCACCACCAGATCGTCCTGGTCCTCGTCAGGCAGCCCCGACGTGCCCCCAAAGAAGCCGGGCCGGATCATGCGTCCAAACTTTAGCGTGGGCGGACCGTCCTGCAGCAGCCGGAACGTCGCGAGCGCCGGACACTCTCCCGGCGCGCCCTCAACCACGTCGTCCAGGAACAGCTGCGGCTGCACCTGCACAAACTTGATCACGTCCAGGCCCAGACGCCGCATCAGGTGCAGCAGCCTCAGCTGCACGTCGCGCTCCTCCAGGTGGATCAGGTTGAAAGCCATGCTGGTGTAGCAGCGGTCGCCCAGCAGCTTCGACGCGTACAGCGGGATCAGCTCCTCCATGCGCGCCAGCCGCAGCAGGCTGATATAGCTGGCGATGACGTGCTCCTCCGTCTGGTGCCGCCGTGCCAGTGGGCCCAGCGCCGCCGCGTCCTTGCCACGTCCGTCCAGCCCGTCCAGCGCCGTCACCACGACCAGCACGTGCGACAGGATCCGCAGGCTGTGGGCGTCGGCCGGGTCGACAAACTTGCGGCCATCCGACGCCGTGCCTGCAGCCACAGCAGCAGCAGCAGCCAGGCCGCCCGACTTGGCCGCGACGGCGGTCGACGTGTCGTAGCGCGGGATCAGCTTCGACTCGTGCGTCGCGTTGGCATGTTCGGCCAGCAGAGCACCCTGCTGGAAGAGGTACGCGTCCAGCTTCTCCTCCAGGATGGCTGCCTGCAGCGCCTTGGCCGGCGTGTTGGCCGCACGACGCACGCGGTCCTCGCGGTCGCGGGCCGCCGAGGCTGCAGCAGAAGACGGCACGGACGCCGTGACGTCGGCCGGCACGTCGCTGTGGAGCAGCTGCAGGGCGTGCAGGGCGGCGCTGTCAGCCTGGCGCGCCAGATAGCCGTCGAACTGGGCGCGCAGCTCGGCGTTGTAGCGGGCAAACGTCAGGTCGTCCCAGGAGGCGGCGCTGACGGCCTCGACGCTGGCCAGGTCGCCCGACAGGATGCCGTAGACGGCGCGCTCGTAGCGCCGCTCGGGCTGGCCGCTGGAGGCCGCCTCCTGGGCCAGACGGTAGCACATGCGGCGCCACAGCACCACGGCGAGGCAGTCGAAGCCGGGCGCGTCGCTGTCGGCGCCGTCGTCGTCGGCGCCGCCGCTGGAGAGCGGGAGGGCCGAGATGGAGGCGGCCCGCCAGAGCTCTGTGCGCTCGACGCACCAGTCCCGGATCTCGGCCATGCTGCGGCCGCGCCGAAGCAGCTCGTAGCAGCCAAGCCAGATGGCCTGCTCAAAGAAGGCGTCCTGCGGCGCCAGCCGGCGGTTGGCCTGGCGCGTGACCACGTCCGGGTCCAGCTGCGTGACGAGGCGCACGGGCGCGTCGAGGTTGGACTGGGCGAGATCGGGGCTGGCCGGGTCGAGCGGCTCCGAGGCCGCCACCAGCCGCTTGTGCTGCTTGATGGCGCCGCGCGTGTGCAGCCAGCCGTGGGCCACGATCTCGCCGCGATCCGCGCTGCGCTGCAGCTCCTGCACCACCTCCTCTATCGGCGGCCGGCAGCTGCCGGCGCTGCTCTGCAGCCACTCCAGCACCGTCTTTCGCTCGCGCGCCTTGGGCTCTGTCAGCACAAAGTCGGCCCAGTACTCCCGTCGGGTCTGTGGAGGACGGCCGACGACGGCGGCTGAAGACGAAGAAGCCCTCTTGCGGTGGCCGGTTGTCGCTGTTGCTGTTGCCGCTGCTGCTGCTGCTGCTGCTGTTGTTGTTGTTGTTGCTGTTGCTGCGGCTCCTGCTGTTGATGCTGCTGCTGTCGGAACGGCCCTGTCACGATACCGCAACGGCAGCAGTCTTCGCAGCAGGTCCCAGGTCTGGGCCTCCTCTTCCCACTGGCGCGCGCTGGCCGCCGCGCTGTCGTTCTCGCCGGCCTCGTCCCCTCTCTGGCTGTGGATCTGCAGAGACCGCAGGTCCAGGAGAGCCCTGCTGCTGCTGCCGCTGTGCCCTTGGCTGCTGCCGCTGCCGATGCTGTCGTTGCTGCCGCGAGCCAGGCGGGCCAGACGGACCCGCTCGCGCATCACGTCGGCCGTCTCGCGCGCATAGCCGTAGTAGTGGTCGACCAGATTGAAGATCCGGGCCCGCTGCTCGGCCGCCGACCCCCGCGGCAGGATGCACTCGTCGAGGAACTTTGCAAACACCTCGACCTCCTCGCCCATCTCGCCGCCCACCTCCTCGCCCTCGTCGGCCGTGGCCTCCCGTGTGTCCTCGAGGAAGGCCATGTCCGGTAGGGATGTGGGATGTGCACGCGTGTCTGTGTCTGTGTCTGTGTCTGTGTCTGTGACCGCGTCTCTATCTGTGTGCGTCTGTTTCGGCCCTCTAGAGTCGAGAAAGTCACGGACCGGCGCCTAGCGGGCTGCACGGTGCTGGTCGGACATGCAGAGGCCGAGCAGACGGTGCGAATTCTGCGTCCTGCTCTCTCTTGATGATGGGCTCTTTGTTCGCCGTCGGCAGTCGCCCGGAATCGTTCGCGGTAATGTGTGTTGTGGGTGGGCTGCCGTGTTGTTGCCAGACATCCAAAAGGGTCCCTTATTTTCTGCCCTTTTTTTTTCGACAGTCCAAGCTTCACATACAAAGACAGCAGCGATCGCGTCGCGCGCTCAAAACGACGAGCTGGAGCTGCGCCGTTGTTGATGGCTGTGGCTGGTGCAGTGTCACGTGCATGTACCCCACATGCAGAAAATTCTCAAGTCGATAAATAAGATTTTTCCACCGTTTGCTTCTTGGACTTTTCTTCTTCTTTTTCTCTCCAATGTCATTACGGCTTTCATATTAGAGTCTCGGAATAAGACCTCATTTCTTGTTCAGGTCCTACAAGGATCTCCAGCGTGCTCAATGATGGCCCAGAAAAATTCACTCCTCCTTGATTGTTGCCCGACTCTCGGTTTGGGCGGACGTTCTTATTTGGATGAGCGTACAGATCTTTGATCCCGAAACTGCTGCTGCCGCTGCTGCTGCTGCTGCTGCTGCTGCTGACGCAGACTGGGCCTCACGTCCTCCGCTGACTGAGCTTAAGCCGCAGCAGGTCAGGCCGGGGACAGCTGGGCGTGGAGGCGGCGTCGCCGTGGCGGGCATAAAAGGCCTCGCAGCAGTCGTAGAGGGCGTCGACGAGCCGCTGGCAGCGCGCCTGGTTGTAGCCGTTCCTGGTCAGGCAGTCTTGGCGTGGTCAGCACGGGGTCCCAGCTTCCGGCCGTGCAGGGGTCTGCTCACTCTGAATGGCACACTTGGGCACGAGGACAGTCACGCGTTAGCTGCAGCGCCCAGACCGCGTACGTCGTAATACGCGGGAGCAGGAAAGGAAAGGCCAAAACGCACAGCACGTGGATGGCACGGCGGCTGCGTGGCCAGGTCTCGCTCGAGCTTGGATGACTGTGGCCGGCCGCGTTAGTCGTCGTCTTTGGTCTCGAGAAAGAGCACGGGGGGGTGCGGCTTGCCATGGTGCGATGCACAGAGAGGCGGATGGTGTCGTCCGTCCTCGAGCCGTCAGGTGCGTAGTGGACGGGCCGGCGGAGAGGGACGCGGCCAGGAAGACGACGTGGCTTGCAGGTCTCTGCTGGCAGGGCGTCTGTCGATGTTTTGGGGGGACCGGATTTTGGCTTCAGGCGTAGCTTAGTAAGCGCTTACTCTACCCGCCGAGTTTCCAGGACAACTTTCCAGATACTTGCAGTGCACGTCATGTTTCTTGCACCTGCTGGCCAGCGAGCCCCCGGTGTCCTCTGCTCTGTCCTGTCTCCCCCTTCTCCCCTTTTTCTTTGTCGTGGAGCGCCCTGGCCACCTGGCCGCGTCGTCGCCGCCCATATCTGCACGCCCTTTCGCCGACCCGCCTGGAAGCCGTGCTGTCGAGGGTGGCCCAACAGGCGCCCCAGCCGCCCTGACCGCGCTGGCCGCCCCCCTGCAAGACCGGGCCCCTAGGCCCCACAAGACATGCCCCGGAAGGCTGCCGGCTCCCCCTGGCCAGCAGGCTTTATCGCCTAATTCTTCTCTCTTCCCCTCACTTCACTCATGCTAAAAAAAGAGCAGAGGCCGCCTTCAGCTTTTTGTCCTTTTTCCCCCCAAATTTTCTTTGCCACCTCTTCCTTCTCCCTCCGACTCGCCGGACCTCTCTGCCTCGTCCACGAACCATCCACAGACCGTCCTGCAGCTTCTCTGACGCCGCATTCACCGACACGTCGTGCCTCTGGTTCCCCCCTCGAGCCGTCGTCGATCTACTCTTATCCTCTCATTCCCTTCCCATCTCGCCGCATCCGTTGCAGCACGAGGCTGCCGAGAGAAGAGCACAACCCGCCAACGTCCAGCACAAGGCAACCCGCCCGCTTCGTCGCTCTAGGTAAGCAAGGCATCTCCCCTCTCGTCCCCTTCAGCTGTCGCGGCCCTCGTCTCGCCTGCCGTGACGGCCATCTCGCCTCTTCCTCCCGTGGCGGCCTCGCCCCTTTGGCCTGTCGCATCGAATGCGACCCTGTGCCGACTTCAGCTGCCCCTCACCCGACCAGCAAAAAAAAGAAAGCATGCCATCCTCGAGACGCCAGCTGCCACGGCCGTCCACCGCCTGTCGGGCCGGCTTCGCGTCAAGGCATCCACAGCTGCCAGCCCCTTCTCGCGGCGCAAGTCGCGACACGCGATCCAAGCGGGCACTTGTGGAAACAACTCTGCTCAACTGCGGTAAATAAAGGCTAACCCTGACAGCCGCGTCCCATCCACGCATCCACGCATCCACGCATCCACGCATCCTCGCATCCTCGCATCCTCTCATCCACGCATCCACGCATCCACTGCTCTCCCCGCCCACCATGTCTGGCGAGAACACCCCAAACCATGCGGATGACGCCAATGTGCCGCCGCCGGTCGAGCACCTCAACATCAAGGTGACGGACAACAACAACGAGGTGTTCTTCAAGATCAAGCGGACGACCAAGCTGGAGAAGCTCATGTCGGCCTTTTGCGACCGCCAGGGCAAGTCGCTCAACTCGGTGCGCTTCCTGTTCGAGGGACAGCGCGTGCAGCCGAGCGACACGCCCGACTCGGTAGGTTTGCCTGCGCAGCCCAGCGTATCCCATCACGCGTCCGTCCTTCCTCTGAACTGACCACCGCCCAATACAGCTAGAGATGCAAGACTCGGACACGCTCGAGGTGCACCAGGAGCAGGTCGGTGGTGGAGCGGCCTGCTGAGCGACAGAGGATGATGGGAACTGTGCCCGAGAGGAGAGGGACTCTGCGCGGAATGATAAAGGGACGGAACATCAAAGACGAAAAAAGACTAAAAAAAAAAAAAAAACACGCCGGGCTGAGCTTACCACGCTCCCGTATATGTAGAAGGTACATTTGCAGTTTTGATTTATGCCGGTTTCATGTCTCTCTCTTCTCGAACTGCCTTCACCAGAGACGTTCCTTCCGTTGTGTTGCAGTCACGTGTCGTCATCCAAATAGCAAGTATTCAATTTAGAGCCAACAATGCTGAGATGCCGCAACGATATAAACCCATCCTCCGCAAATTGAGCCAGTCTACCAACCAGAAACACCGCTGCTATGCTTGTCGCCTGTTCCTCGCTTGTCCGTGCGTGCACCTTTCCACTTGACCTCCTCCCAGAGTATCACCGTGTTCTCCTCGTCTCCCCCCTCCCCCCCTCTCCCCTTCCCCCCCTTACGCCTTAAGCTCTCGCCTTCGACAGCCCGTACACACCACCTGCATCAGGCCGCCCTTGCCCTGCCGCGGGAAGATCTGGCCGTCGGCAAAGCCGCCCTCGCACACGGCGCAGCGGAAGCAGTCGTCGTGCCACTCGGCGCCCAGCGCCTGCACGTACGCGCCGATGGCCGGCTTGCCACAGGCGCGGCACCGCGGCGCGCGGCGCTCCGTCCGCCGCGTCTGGCACCGCACGCACCAGGCGTAGCCGTCCTTTTCAATGTGCGTGGCGCCGGGGCCAAAGGGGTCGCCGCACTCGGCGCAGAAAAAGTGCCCGACGTGCCAGTGATGCCCCAGCGCCACGACGTGCTCGCCGACGATCGGCGTCGTGCAGTGGCGGCATCGCGGCGCATACAGCTCGTGCCAGTCCAGATGGCAGAAGAAGCGCAGCCGCGCGTCGCCGTCCTCGGCCATCGTCTCGCCCGGCCGCTCCTCCAGCATCTCGCCGCGCGTCCGCCGTGCAATCCGCTCCAGCCGCTCCGTCCGCGCCTTGTCCGGCTCGGGCGAGATCTCCAGCGCCTCCAGCGATGTGCCGCACGCATAGCACCGGAAACACCCTGGGTGGAACCGCTCCGTGCCCGCCGCGCCGGCTGTCGATCCGGCGCCCGTCTGTCCGGCCAGCGCGATGAACCGGCCCTCGATCGGATACCGACACTCGTGGCACGTCGCCGTGGCCCGGCTAGCCGAGGCGTGCGAGCTGTTGGAGGTCACTGGTGGTGCCCGCGACCAGTGTCCGCGTGGCCGACTGCCTGCTGCTGCGCTGCTGGGCGTGGGTAGCGGCCGCCGTGATGACGAGGCTGGTGCGGCGGCGGCGGCCGTCTTGGTGTCGTCCGGCGTGACAATGCCGGGCAGAGGGCGTCGGCTCGGCTGGCGGGAGCTGCTGTCGTCCGGCGTCACGATGACGGGGATGTTTGGGGACGGCGTCGGCTCGTCGTCAGCATCTCCCGGCAGCACAATCGTCGGTATCGGCGGCGTGCTGTAGGATGAAGATGACGGCTCTCCAGAAACAGATATTGACGGAATGGACATGGAGGATCTGTGGGCAGGTCGCGGCTCCGAGGCGGTCACCGCGATGCTTGGGACGTTTGGGATGTTTTTGTTGTAGCTGTTGTAGCTGCTGCTGCTGCCACTGCTGCTGCCGCTGCTGCCGCCAGCCCCGTTCACGACAACAGCAGGTGGCTGCTCCCGGCGTGTTGGCCGTTCCGACTGCTGCTTTCGCGGCTGCTGCGCCAACGGTGGCGCAGACCAAGAGCTCGCCACAGGCGTGACAGCAGGGGCCGACGAGGAGGTCGAGAAGCGGCTGCGGACGGCGGAAGAGAAGGGGGAGGGGGACCCTTTTGGCTGTTGCTGTTGTTGTTGTTGTTGCTGCTGCTGCTGCTGCTGCTGTCGTTGCTGCCGCTGCTCCTGTGTGGCGCTGCCGGTCTTGCTGCCACGGGCGGTGGCTTCTAGCTGCGCATCAGTGGCCGACTCATGGCCCGCGACGGGGGGAGCTTCCTGTTTCCAGTTCGCGTCAAAGCTTACGATCGGGCGGCCCGGATTGTCGCTGACAAACGAGGGCGTCGGGAGCTTGGGGTTGCGGTCCTTCAGCTTCATGCTGGTGGCCATGCGGATCTCGTCGCTGCGGATCTCCACGCCGTTCTTGCGCGGCACGCTGTCGACAGCAGCAGAAGCAGAAGCAGAAGCAGAAGCAGAAGCAGAAGCAGAAGCAGCCGCAGCCGCCGCAGCCGCAGCCGCATCGACGGCCGCCGTCGTCTCCTCGGACTCGTCCTCGATCACGACCGGCTGCGGCCTCGACACCGAGTTGGTCGTGTACTGGGGGTTGCGCGACTGCGACGGCGGATTCCGGTGGATCTCGTAGCGCGAGACGAGCTTCGACACGGCCGCGAGCGTGTCGCTGCTGCTGGTGCTGCTGGTGCCGTGCATTGTGTTTTCGGCGGCGGCACGGAGGACGCTGTCGCTGCTGCTGCCGCTGCTGCTCGTGCTGTTGGTGCTGCTGCTGGTGCTGCTGCCGGCGCTGCTCTCGGCCGCCGCCGCCTTGTCGCCGACGACGACGACGCTCTTCTCCGGCGTGGCCGTCTCGGGCTCCTCGTAGATCTGGTCGCCCGAAAAGGGCTTCTCGATCTCGCCGCTGATATTGCGCTTCATGCTGCTGCGTCGCTTGGCCGCGCTGCTGCTCTTGGCCATGGGCCGCGGCCCGCCGGTCAGACTCGTGTAGGGCTGGGAGCGGACGGCGGCGGTGCTGGTCGGCGCCTTGGTCGGCGCCTTGGTCGGCGAGCCGGCAGACGGTCGCGGCTGGTCGAGGCTCGGACGCGTGCTGCTGCTGAGCGAATAGCGGTTGCGGCTGGAGGCAAAGCCGCCGTCCTCGGCCGACGACGCGGAGCTGTCGGAGACGGAGCGGGCGGGCGGGTGCCGGGCGAGGCCGGTGGGCTCAATGTCGCCGCCGTAGCGACCGACACTCGCGGTGCGCGCATAGGCGTAGCTGTTCTTGCGCAGGTGCTGGGTGTAGGAGTAGGGGGTGCCGGGCTCGGGCGGCTTGACGCCGTTCTGGTGCTGCCAGACGAGCTCGGCAGCCTCGTCGAGCGCGGCATGGTAGATGCGGTGTTCGTCCTCGTCGGCGGCGGTGGCGCCGTCGGCAGGGGGCGCGGGCACGAGGGCCGTGGTCGAGACGGTTGTCGAGATGGGTCGCGTGGCCGCGCCGGCAGTGGCCTTGAGGTCCATATCCTCGAGGGCCTGGCGCAGGGACACGGCCTCCTCCTTTTCCATCCAGCGCTGGCCGCGCTCCATGTAGACGTCGGTGGGGACGACCTCGTCGGCCCGCAGCGGTGGCGGCAGGCTGCGGAGGGTCGAGGTCCTCTTCTCGGGGTAGTAGTCGCGGCCGCGACCGCCAAAGGTCGAGTAGCGGGAGGAGGACACGCTGCCGGCCACGGACGCATCCAGAGACGGGCGCCCGGACAGGGGAGAAGCGGCAGAAGCGGCAGAAGCGGCAGAAGCGGCAGCAGCGGCCGTCGTGGTCGGAGGCAGAGCCGGGGCCGACGTGGCCACGAAGGGGACGTCGGACTGCGCGCGCTGACGGGCGGCAGCAGCGAGCAGCGAGGAGCCGTCGGCGAGGTCGACGGACGTGCGTGGAAGACGGCGCGAGGCGACACAGCTGGACGGCAGCGGACGGGCGCCGCCGGGCCGGACGACGCGGCTGTTGCGCAGGCCGGAGAGATAGGTGGCTGTGGCCGCGTTAGCAGGGGGGGGGGGGGGTCGATGCACTGGTTCTCGGCCGGGCTGGGCTGTTCTCACAGAACTGGTCGTCGGACATGTAGCTGGCTGCCGGTGGCGACGACCGCTCGCGCGGCTTGGCTCGGGTGGACATGGCCGGCCAGTCGAGCGTGGTCTTGTCTGGATATGGCGGTTTTCCGTTGATTTTTTTTCGTGGTTCGTAATAATGGAGATGCGTGTATAAATGCTGCAAGAAGAGGCAGTCGAGGTGTGAGCAGCAGCGGTCAGAGGGACGAGGACTAGCCAACCCAGGGGTTAAATAGAGGCTAGATGGCAGGGGGAAGAGGGGAGGGGGGGAAATGGAAGATGTTTACCAGGTACCGGCGCTGGGGACAGTCCGAGGCTGATCGGGTTGCTGGGCAGGGAGAAAAGGGAAAAAAAGGCGAGCCGGGGTAAAGTGAGACACAAAGGGGAGCCCAAGAGGCGGTGGCAGGTGATGGGGCCGGGCAGAGAGAGAAGAAAGAGGTCGAGAAGCGAGAGGCCCTGTCGTGTTGACCCGGAGAGGGCGGCGCGCGTCTGGGGGTTGGGCGGCCCTGTATCCAGATATGCTCTGGGATGAAATGATCAATTTACAATAATTCGGGGGGGCCTGGCTCCTTGTCCTTGGGCGTGTTGTTTACTCCACTTTGGGTTGTTGACTAGACAACATCTGGACGGCGCGCGATAAGATAGGGGGCTGGGCACGGACGGACTAGCATTATAGGGCTTGCAGGAGGTGGGGCCGCCTGGCAGCGCGGATGAGTCATGCAGCAGGGCGGAGTTGGCAAGTTGGGAGCTGCAGAGCTGCAGGCGCTGGCTGCTGGAGGAGCTGCGGGCGCTGGCTTTGCCAGCACAGCAGCTTCCATACCGCGGTGGAGACGGACCCAAGGGGTCCCGCGGCCCCGCGGCTGCTGTGCTGCCCGTCTGGCTCACCGGCTGCAGGGCCGGGTGGACTCGAGGTGGACGGCGGTGAGCATGGTTCGTCTGGCGACAAGGGACGAGGACGCGGCTGGTGACGACGGGGCGGCTGACGACAGGCGGTCGCGGCCGTGGCAGACGAGCACGACGGGGCACGACGGACAGCGACGGGCACGATGGGCACGATGGACGCTCGCTTCCAGACAGCGGCGGGCGTCTCCACAAAGAACTGGCCGGTTCTTCGTCCCCCCCCCGCGTCCCACCGCTAGAAGAGAGACGAACTGCGACCATGGACCATGGTGCCGAAAGAGAACTAATCGGAAAATGGAAGGGCGGGAAAAAAGTCTAAAAAAAATAAAGGACGGGTAATGGGCCGGGAGGAAAGTCGCATCTCGCCGGCTTCCTCTGGTTCTGTCACCATCTCCACATTCCATCATTCCCCTTGATTCCCCCCCCCCCCCCCCCCCCCCCCCCCCCCCCCCCCCCCCCCCCCCCCCCCCCCCCCCCCCCCCCCCCCCCCCCCCCCCCCCCCCCCCCCCCCCCTCGCCCCCCCCCCCCCCCCCCCCCCCCCCCCCCCCCCCCCCCCCCCCCCGCCTCCCCCCCGCCTCCCCCCCCCTGCCCCTCCCCCCCCCCCCCCCCCCCCCCCTCCCCCCCCCCCCCCCCCCCCCCCCCCCTGTCAGCCAGGCACTGCTGATTGGCGCGGAGCCCAGACGGCCCCCCTTCCGGCCTTCTTCAAGAAAGAGACAAGATACAGAAGGAAAAGCTACAGGAGCCATCGACAGACCTCGGCCGGCTCTTACATGCCCATTTTGTACCCGGCGCGGATGTACAGCACTGCTTGCCGTCTGCAGACCTCCTCTCCACCCTCCCACTCCCTTCCCCCTTCCTCCTCCTTCCCCCCCCCACGGCCTGCTCTCATCCGCTGCAGCCATGTACTCATCCTCCCTGGCGTGAATCCGTCGGTGGGATCCTGGATTGCCGTCGCAGCGCCAGAACTTGATGCCCGACGCTTTTGCTGGACGCTACTCCAAACCGCCTGATCTCAACAGCTACGCCCTCTCACTCCCCTTTCTGCAGCCCTGCTGGAAGGTCTTCGCGCCCCATTTACCAGCTACGCGTACTACTCCGTACTCCCTCCTTCCCCGCCCTGCTTTTTCCCAACCGGTTGGTCTACTTGGTATTGAGACGAGCGGCCACACCGCCGGCGCTATCCAACAAGCGACAGGGGTGGCACACTTGCATACACACAAAGCACGCATGCCGCAAGCTCTGCCGCACACGCCCCTACGCCTTGTCCGTGAATTTCGAGAACGTGTTGGTTTTTTTTTCCTTCTTTTTCCTGGTACAGAAAGAGCTGCTGCGGGATAAGGCGGTCTGCGCGCACAAGAGAGAAAGAGAGCCAGAAGAAACGGCTATTCCAAAGACTGGATGGGAGGGCCAGCCCGAGGCCGAAAATCAAAGGGTGCCCAAGACGACTGACAGCAAAGTGCCGGATGCACTGTAGCAATCCGAATCACAATCCTCTCACCCTGGTCGTCGTATAATTGGGCTGCCATGAGCCAATTCGGGGTTGCAGCCAGATGATCGTCTGCTGCCCAGAAGACGACGCTTTATTTTCCGGGGCCACATACGTTCCCATAGTCTGCCTCGGGACATTGTACTCCCACCAGCGCCTTCTGCTTCTCTTGCTCCATCGCCGGAGCTTTTCGCCTTCTGTTCTTCCTATTCGGGACTGTCTGGGCCGTGCCATACAGGTCTCGATCTCTCTATCTCGCCCTCTCTCCTCTCGGCTCCCCCATGTCCCCTTTGGCGCTGTTCCACTGATCATCGTCTCCCACGAGCTGGACTATCACACTATTGCACTATTGCACTATTGCACTGCTACCGACCGGCGTTGCGCCCACCGACTGGCTCAATTACCGCCAGCCTCGTGGTGCGAGAGCGAGCCACCTGGGGATGCTGTCCATTCTCGCCCAGGCTCATCTCACCCGCAAGCACACACCCACACATGTAAACAGCGCAGCCGACGCCAACACCAACACACACACACACACACACACACACACACACACACACACACACACACCCAACACATACGCTCCACACACCACTGCCCTTCTTCTGTGCAGCCGCTCTCTAGGCCGCCCAAGACAGGTGCTCAGCCCGCTCGCGCCGTCCATGTCTCCCCTCTGCATCGGTGTTCGACTGCTGCCTTCCGCCTGACATCTCCGACCCACAAGAACGACAACTGGACACACGCCCCTTATTGGAACTGCCCTGTTTGGGAACTCACCGGCCACTGCGGCTCTGGCTCTGCACCAAATCGGAGGCTGCCAGCCCCCCCCCCCCTTTCTGCTCTCGCCCTCTCCTCACATATCCCGTCACTTACTCTTCACATCCTCTGCACCGCTATTTCACAACCGTAAGAACGCCGGTGCATAAGCCTCTGTACCATGCACCTTTCTGGAACGCCTCTCAGCCATCACTCACCAACTCCGGTCCAATACCGTAACACCACCAGCAGCGAACCAGCAGACGTTCCGGTCAGCGAGCCCAGCAAACACAGAAAGCACATATGAATCCACGTCACTACCTGACAACCCAGGAAAAAAAATCTCGAGCATTGGTTCGGGCCGAGTCCATGTCGTTCACCTCTCTACGCTCTCGCTTCCAGAATAAAAAGACTGGCACCCGTCCTCACAGCACAGCCCATTATCGAGACAGCCGCCCCAAGACATCCTCTTCGGATACCACTTCCTTCATCCGCCTTGACTCTCTCAAGCAGGTCCTGTCCTCCATCTTGGCCAAGATGAGGGTCCAAAAGCAAAAGCCGGCATCCAGCCTGCGCAAGAGCTCCTCGCCCCGCGACAGGAGGGTCACAAACGAGCACACGATCACGCGGCTTCCCGCCTGGGATCAGGCTTCTATGAGGAGCTACATCCGGGTGGTTCTCTGCTTTGCGTTTGACAGCACGGCCATCGACTCTGCGGCGCAGCACATTCAGGGCTCGCTGAAACGGCTTGCCTGCCAACGGCCTGATTTTGCTGGCAGCATCGAGGTGCACGCCGGCGGGATCGTGCACCTCCGGACCAGCAACAAGCCTTTCCTGGGCGAGGCAACGATTCCGTTTTCGACGCTCGACATCAGCTCGCAGTTCCCCTACGCCTCGTTCGCCGAGCTCAAGGAAGCCTCGTTTCCGCCCGGGGCATTTGTAGGTGCCCATTTCAACCAGCCCTGCGTTGTGGGCGAGGGGCTGCCGGGAGTGCCGGTGGCGGTGGTGAAGGCGTTTCTCATACCGGGCGGCCTGCTGCTGGGCGTATACTTTAACCACGCCGTTGCGGACGGGGACTGTCTTCGCGTGTTCCTGGAAGCGTTTGCCGGGCAGACGTGCCACGAGCCCAGCTTTGGGCCGTCGACGGTGGAGCACTACGTGCCTCTGTCGAAGCGGCAGCAGAACGGCAGCGACGTGGGCCTGGAGGCGCTTCTCGAGCGGATCCCCGAGTACTCGATCCTGGAAGAGCCGCTGGGTCCGACGATGCCTCACCTGAGGGCCGGGGGGGTTCCGATGGAGGACATCCCCAAGACGGGCAAGATATTTGTGTTCAACAACGACCGGCTCAGCGAGCTCCGACGCTTCATCGCGGCCGAGTCGCCGGGGGCGCAGCAGCGGATCGGCACGGGGTACTGCCGCAGCGCGTTCCGGCACGGGGACGGCGGCACCAGCTACACCAACTACACCAACTACACGTGCCTGGCCGGGCTGACGTGGGCACACATTACGCGGGCGCGGCTGGCCGACAAGAACCGCTACGTCCCGTACAGCGCGGAGACGGACGAGACGGCGCTGCTGCAGACAATGGTGAACTGGAAGACGCGTGCCTTCCGGGAGAAGAACAAGGACTACTTTGGCAACGCGACGGCGGTGGCGGCGACGCGGGTGGCGACCAGGGGGCTGCTCGCGGAGGCGGCGGAGAGCCGGGCGGGTCTGGCGGAGCTGGTGGCGGCCATTGACAGCACGATCAGCAGCGTGGACGAGGACTACGTGCGGGACCGGACGGAGTTCTTCACGCGGGTGGCGGACCCGCGCCTGATTGGGCTGCGCTTCGACCCGCGCACGCCACAGGACCTGGGGTTCAACACGTGGCGTTTCTTCGGGTCGGACACGAAATGGACGATTCCGGGAGTGGGAAGAGGGCCGACGTCGCCCGACGTGGTCCGGCGGATGCAGGATGCGTGGAACATGAGCGGCGCGCTGATACTGCCGGCCAAGGCGGGCTCGACGGCCCACGAGCTTCTTGTCACGCTGCCGCAGAGCTCGATGGACTTGCTGTGCCAGGACCCGGACTGGATGTGCTGGGTTGACCGGGTGATTGGGTGATTGGGCGATTGGGTGACTGGAAGACTGGAAGACTGGATGACCGGATGCCTGCCCGGACCACACGTTTTTTTCTTCTTCTTTTCTTTGCAGGAGACCGGATCAGGAGGTAGGGGAACGCATTTTAGAGGATTCTCATTGGGCCTCTCTCTCTCTCTCTCTCTCTCTGACCATATGGGTCCTACGCTCGGCTTGGCATTGGGACAGACTAAGGACGACGAAAGATACCCAAGCTCGCGGAGGATTTCCCCGGCTATCCTGTTTTCTGTTTTCTGCGCGTATGAGAGTATCCAAAATAAAGGCGGTTTACACAGACTACGCAGCTGTGCTCAGGCGACGCCGACCATGTGGCCGTCGGCGGCCTGGTCGGACTGGGCGGCGGCGGGCGGCGTCGGGGCGGCGTCGGCAGGGCGGCAGAACTGTGCGCGCATGGCAGAGCGGATGTCGCTGGCGGTGTTGATGTTGACGCGCTGGTGGCGGATGCCGTTGTACAGGGCCATGGCGCCGACGGAGCCGTCGAGGCCAAGGGGGGCGAGGTCGATGTCGCCGGCGACGGTGGCGCGCAGGGCAAAGACGATGCTGCGACGGGAGGTGTTGGCGTCGTCGACGACGACGCGGTGGACGGCCGACGGGATGCGGCGGCCGGAGAGGACGTGCAGGGTGTCGCCGGTCATGACGGTGACGGTAGGGGCATGGATCCAGGGGGAAGTTGAGGTGGAAGTTGAGGAAGAAGTTGAGGGGAGGGAAGTTGAGGGCTGGGCAGTCGAAGGCTGGGCAGCAGAGTCGGGAGTCGAGCTGACTGTCGAGCCGACTGTCGGGGACTGGGCAGCGGCTTGCACCTGGAGGCCCGGACCCCAGCAGACGCAGAGGGTCAGCAGGCCGAGATCGCGATGCTGCTCGGCGCCGCAGCCGCCGGGCTCATAGCGGAACAGGCGCAGCAGCGTGGGCGGGTCGTCGCGGGGCGAGCGCGAGGGGCCGTGGCAGCCGGGCTCGAGGCTGTCGGCCACGACGGCGTCCCAGGCGGCCGGACCGCCGGGCAGGCCGAGGTGGACGCCAACGTCGCCGAGGATGCGGTGCAGCAGACGGGCGACGTCACGCCAGACGGCAGCGGCGGCGGCGGGCAGGCCGGCACTGGACGGCAGACAGCTGAGGCTGCGGCGCAGCGTCAGAAACTCCTTTTCGCCCGGCAGCCGCGAGTAGCCGCGCTCGGTGCTGGCCGGCGAGCAGGGGGGGCCCTGGGGGGCGCCGGGCTTGTAGCGGTCCTTGGCGGCGTCGGGCAGGGCGAAAAAGGCGTCGGTGGCGGCGAGCAGGTCGGCCAGGCGGGCGGCCAGCTGGGGACGCAGCGACAGGCCGACGTAGCCGTCGGTGCAGAGCTGGTGGAGGTCGGGGGCGCTGAGAAGCGGAGGCGGATGGGGGGGTGGAGAAAAGTCCATGGGGAGGGGGGGAGAAGGGAGAAGGGAGAAGAGGAGGCAGAGATAGAATAGAGAGGAGAGGAGATAGAGAAAAGAGAAGAGACAGAGAAAAGAGAGAGGAGACAGACAGAGGGAGAGGACGAGGATGAGAGGAGAATGAAAAGACAACAGAGACGGGAGAGACAGACGAAGACGCGACAAATACAGACAACCTGCCGACAATGACGTGAGGACGGCGAGGCTGACGAGGACTGCGGCTTGGTTGCCTAGTGCCTAAAGCCGACAGTGGACAGTCAGCGAGATGCCGACGAGAACCGTCAACCGTCAACTGTCAACTGTCAACTGTCAACAACCGTCAACCGTCGCTCGGCTGGACTGTGCGATTATTCAGCGACGCCCGCCATCTCCCCCCCGGCACACCTCGCTGAAATTTCCGCTTTGAGAAGCTGCGACCGCTGCTCCCTCGCCGCACCTTTCCCCTTCGGTCTCTGTTCCCTGACCTCTGACCGCTCCCCAATTCTGTCACTTTTCACTCTTCTCCCCTCCGCAACCAGCAGACGAGAGGCGGGACGGCACACATGGTCGTGATCAGGCAATGACGCAGCAGGCGATGGACACGAGAGCACGAGCACGAGCTCGAGGAAGTGAGTGAAACAGAGGGGACAGAAAAAAGACAAAAGGAGAAAAAAGACAAAAGGAGACAAAAAAAAGAGAGAACCCCCCCCATAAGACAACTCACCAATCCAAGATCAACAACACCCAACAAGTCCCCTCGCCTTG
This sequence comes from Grosmannia serpens, assembly GCA_029299595.1. Taxonomy (NCBI): domain Eukaryota; kingdom Fungi; phylum Ascomycota; class Sordariomycetes; order Ophiostomatales; family Ophiostomataceae; genus Grosmannia; species Grosmannia serpens. Next base: position 113,004 of record JANSMH010000024.1, read on the forward strand.
CCTTGGCACCGCCCATCAGTGCAGGACACGCCAGAAGCGGGGATGCCAAGCACGCCTAGGATGCGGCCCCGGGAACAAGAGACAGGGGGGGCTACTGGCCACCACGAGTACAGGGGGGGTCCCCTGAAGGAGCAATCAAACTCGGTCCAGCTGGGCGCGGCGGCTATCCCTCGCCAGCGTGCGCTAGGCCGGAAGAAGGAGCCCGCCCCTGCGAGCTGAGCCGTCCGGATGGGGGTCAGCGCCGATCGGCCACATCGACGCACCGAGTATGTACGAATAGACTGGCAACAGCTCTCGTCGTCGCGGCCTGATGAAACTGCTGCTGTCTCTGTGCGGATGCCTCCTCGCCCAGGCTTAGGCTTCCTCCCCACGATCCTCCGTCACAGCAGGCGCGCCGTGAGAGGGGCGCAGCGCCGACTCACGACGGGGGAGCGCCGTCGCGCGGATGCTACTTTAAGGACGTCTTGATCCGCCGTGGACCATGTCTGCCTCTCTCGTCTTCGTCCAACCCGCTCTTTCTGTGTGGCTCACACTCTCCATTCTTGTTCGATATCTTGTTCCTTCTCTCCTGACCCGGCGTCAGTTTTCCCTCCAGCCCAGCTGCCACGCTCTTGTCCCAAATGGCCCGCTCTCTTCTCGCTGTTCTGCTGGCTTGTACGTGCTCTCAACGTGTTCATGCTCCCTTCCCCTCAGCTGACCTGTTCTCGCAGTCACCGCCGTCGTGCTGGCCGTCCCCAACCCCATCCACGCGGCCAGGAATGTCGGCGACAGAGACACCGGCAGCACGCCGACTGCGGCGCCAGAAATTGTGGAAAAGTCCCTTGCAGCGTCATCTGCAGCCGCAGCCGCAGCCGCAGCCGCCGCCTCCTCTTCCTCCACGACCGGCACCTGCGCCGTCGACTCCAGCCTCCCTGGCAGCCAGTCTGTCGGCACCGGCACCGGCGCCCAGTTCATCACCGGCCAGTGCTTCAGCAAGGCCGACTGTGCCTCGGCCTGCTGCGTCGCCCAGTCGGACGGCGTGGCGCTGTGCAAGTCTGAGATCGTCACCGAGGACGCCGGCCTCAGCTGCGACTTCACCTGCTCGTCCATCACGTCGGCCGCGTTCGTCGTCCCTGCGGCCCACTCGTCTGCCGCTGTATAGCTTCGCCGCTGCAAAAGATGGGCTGGCGCCCCAGGTAGTCGGGAGTCTGGGAAGCATGGCAAAGGGTGACGGGTTCATATTCAGACGGGGTTTTGGTTTCGATGATAGTGTATGACTAAGCAATATTATTTTGGCGGAGATGACAGCGGGCCTGCCCTCTCTGCACAATCCTCTCCACAGCCAGACACGGAGTGCAGCATGCAGTGAGAAAAGATGGCGCCGGACCTCTCTCGCCCCCGAGGGAACAGAAGAGGGCCGTTGCCGTGTTGTCGTGGGCGGGTGGCGCCCGTCTTCTCTTTCCGTTTTCTGTTGAATGCAAGTTAGCGTGCAGCAGATTCCCGACTCTTAGTAGCGGTTAGTGGCGGTTAGTAGCGGTTAGTAGCAAGACCATGGCGGAAGAAGGAAAACAGCATAGAAAGAGGGTATAAGAAAGAAAGGTAGTTGATTGAGCCCCGGCCAACTCGGCTGGAAAAGGCAAAGAAAAAAAAAAGACGCCCGCTGAGACAGAGGCGCCATCTACTACTGCCTCGCTCGTGCTGATGATAGCAGGACAAATCCACCAGAACGCCCAAAGCATGGCGCTGCCCCCCTGTCTATGAATTCGTGTGTCGTGATGCACATAGTATATAAACAAGCACGGAGAAACGCCAAAAAAAGAAAAAAAAAGAGCGTCCGAGAAGGCGTCTGCGAACACGGCTCTCAGAGGCGTTACCTGTCCGCTGGTCAGGTGTCGAGTCTAGGGGAGGAAGGGAGAGGGCCAGCCGCCGCAGCGGAACCGGCAGCCAAGAGCTCTCACATCATCCCATCGTGCACACACCGGCTCGTACACACACGCCCTCTCTCTCTCTCTCTCCTGTGCCGTCGCCAACAGAGCCCCGTCTCGGCTCAGCTGCTGCGCTCGGCGCCGTACAGGTCGCGATACAGAAGGCGGAGGTGCTCCCGCTGCTCGCGGTAGGCCGAGTAGTCGCCCTCGAGGACGACGCCCAGCAGGCTCTCGTTGTGGCGCTTCGCCTCGGGCAGGGCGGCCACCTCCAGCATGCGCTGCTTGAGGGCCTCGTGGGCGTCGGAAAACGCGCGCATGATGGCGGGCGTGTTCCTGGAGCCGCCGGCAATGTCGTTCTGCGGGTTGTTGGGGTCGATGATCGACAGCCGGTCGACGTTCTTGTAGACAAAGTGTGTCACTCTCGACTGGGGGGAGTCAGCCTTGGGGGGGGGGGGGGGGGGGGGGGGGCGGGGGGGGGGGGGGGGGGGGGGGGGGGGGGGGGGGGGGGGGGCAGGGGGGGCGTTAATTTTTGAGTGCCAGCCTCTGTCAGGAACGAGTGTGATGGATGCGACGCTCCTGAGCACGTTCGTACAGAGCACAAGTGCGCTATGCCACGAGTAGCACGACTCCTGACGGCTGTCAATTCACGGTGGAGCGGCCAGCGACCCAGCTATCGCACGTAGACGTGGACACAAGCCTGCACCAAGAAATCAGCCGTCCTCTTTCCATGACGCACACGCGCGCTTCCAACTGCGTGCTCGTCCTCGTAATGCCCATCCGCCTCCCTCCTTTCTCAATAATTCTCCTTCCCGGCCTTGTCGTGCCCTCCCCCTTGTCGCCGGCCTCTTTCTTTCCCCCCCCCCCCCCCCCCCCGGTTCCTGGCTCGACTTGGCCTGTGCCTTGAGCAGAGAGGCTCCACTCAAGAAACAGAGCTGGCAGGCAATCCCCTCATCTGTGGTGCTCCATATTCTCGGTCCCAATTTCTGGTGCCCTGCTGGTCGACTTCTGTGCGCGCTGGCCTTGTACACACAAATGTTTTTTCTCCTCCTGCCATTCGTCTCTTGTTGGTCGGCGTTTATGCTTCCTTTTTGCTCGCCGTCGTCCCGTCTCTCGGCGCGTTGGGACTCGGCCCTCTCCCTCCATTCTTCATCGACGTGGCCGTTGGCGTAATAGGTGCGGCCGCTTGTTTCGGAATCGAGGCGCTAACACTGGCAAAGAAGGTAGACTGACCGACAGGGCACACATCATTTCTTTTAAGGGCCCTCTGCGTGCTGAAGAACAGCCGCCACCCCCCCCCCCCTCCTTGTTGACACTGTGCGGCGCCCTCCTACGAGTATGTGCTCCGTAATGGAATGCAGCAGCCCTGCCCCCTGTTGACCCCACCCCAACTCGCCCTTCTTCCAGTGTCCCAGGGGCAGGAGGCTGAATCCAGAGTTGCGGTCGCCCTGGCCGCCACACCCGAAGCACGCCGTTTCTTCCTATCTTTTCGCACTGTATCGTTATTTCCAACGTTCCTGCCCCCCAACAGCCCGCCATCCCTTCCTGGCCCGCCTGCTACCCTTCGCTACTTCCCACCGCTCTAACCCACGCATCCCGAAACGACGCCACGACTTTCCACGACTTCTCACGAACAACCTTATTCTCCACCCTCCTCTTCTTCCTCCCCTCCCGCCCTTTTTTTTCTCGTCATCGCAGAGGCCTCGCCCACGGCAGCCCGTCACTCTCTCTGCCAGCACCTTTTACATTCCTCCCCTCCCCATATCCTCTCCTTCTTCCGCATTTCCTTCCCTGCTGTCGATTAGCAAGCACTCGTTCACCTCTCCATCCCTCTCACTTCCCTCGTCCCCTCCCTTTGGCAAGCCTTGCTCGCTCGTCCTCTTTCGATTGCCCTGCCGGATAGCGACGAAACTATCACCGCCCATAGCGAGACTGCTGGTCCTTTCTCCCTCCCTCGTCTACCCTGCTCGCAGCATTGGCTCCCACATGACGGCCTTATAGCCGGCGAGCTTGTCTTCGTGTCCCCTTCTCATCCTCCCAACTGCCAACCACTTGCGATCACCTGTCGAACATCTACCCTCAGGTTCAGGGGCCGTATCCCCTGCCCGCGCAATCATGACCTCCGTAGACGAGTATCTCGACAACGCCCTCGATGGCGACGACATATTTCCCTGCAAGGGTTGTGGCGAGATCCTGGAGGAAGGCAAGGCGTTCGAACTTGGTATGTATTCTCCTGCTCTCGTGTGTCCCTATGCAGACCCACTGATGCGTGGAAAATCGCAGCCGGCCACCGATGGCATCTCAACTGCTTCCGCTGTAACACCTGCGGCACGCTGCTCGACTCTGATGCGAACCTCCTCCTCCTCGGCGACGGCTCCCTCATCTGCAACAACTGCACGTACAGCTGCAACGCCTGTGGCAACAAGATTGAGGACCTTGCCATCCTGACGGGCGACCAGGCATTCTGCGCCACCTGTTTCCGCTGCCGCAACTGCAAGCGCAAGATTGAGAATCTCCGCTATGCACGCACATCCCAGGGCATCTTCTGCATGAGCTGTCACGAATCGCTCATGGCCCGCCGCAGGAAAAAGCACAAGGCCGCCGCACAAGCAAAGGCCCGAGAAAAAGACGCCTCGCCCATGATCACCGAGAAGTCGCTGCCTGCACTCCCTCCCAGCGGACTCGAGACCCCCACCGAGGTGTCCCCCCGCCCGCCGCGTCTCCCCTACACCGGCAACACGAGGCAGGAGAGGTCGCCCGAGCGGTCTGCATCAGACGGCATACCAGGCAAGGATGCTGCCGGCAGAGGCCATGGCCCGTACGCCCTATCGCCGCCAACCTACCGCAAGAACCGTAGCTCGTCTGTTCTGGTGAACAACATGGACGTCAATTCTAGCGACGGTGACAGCTTTTTCATCCCTGTTGCTCTGGACCCGAGTCCCGCCCTGACCGCGTCTCGGCCGACGGCAGACACCGGCGCCGATGTTGCCGACCCCAACGGCAAGACAAAGGACAAGGATTACTTTGGCGCAGGCCGCGAGCGGAGCGCATCACAAGCCTCGACGCCGCACATTGCCTTCCAAGACAGAAACCGCATGTCTACCCCCTCCGAATACGACAGCAGCAGCACGACGGCCAAGGACAAGCTGGCTCGCCAGTTGTCCAAGTCGTCCCGATCGGAGAAGGGCCCGGCTGCTTCCTCTGCCAGCGGCGGAGAAGAGCGCAAGACGCCGCTGAATGGACGCCCAGAGGAATTCAAGCTGCAGGATGCACCTAAAAGTAAGAGAGCTATGGCTCAGACCCGGAACAACTCCCAGTCCACCGTCACATTCGAGAACGGCACCCCCCCGGCACGGCGAGACAAGGAGAAGCAGCCGGTTCTATCACCGCCGTCCTCCGAGTCCAACTCGGGCACGGAGCGACATTCGTCGCAGGACGTGCGCCGGCAACAAAAACAAGAGGAAGAAGTTGATGCGTCATCGCCGGAGCCGGCCGGCTTGGTGACCCCCAACAACCGAGTCAACGTGGGAGACCAGCTTGCCCGGTCAGGCCCAATTCCTCGCAAGGAGCTTCCCACTTCTGCGCGCACTGGTAAGATCATTGCTATCCCCCCACCCCAGCGAACGCGCCCGTGTGCACTATCTACTAGAAGCTGACATGCATGGCAGCCAATGGAAAACCCATTATGAGCCCTCTGGGCGATCTGATCTCGCCTGCAGCATCGCTACCCCCACCTACGCGTCCTAGCTTGACGGAGCCAAAGCTGAGCGACACGTATATGCAGCCTCGCGCGCCGCCACAGCCTCCGACTACAGCCCCGCCCCACCCTGCTGGCAAAGACCCCAGCACGGCGGCTGCTGCTGTTGCCGCTGCCGCCGCTGCTGCCGCCGCCGCTGCTGCTGCCGCCGCCGCCGCTGCTGCTGCCAACGGTGACGCGACGCCTGCATCTCCTCCTACTGGACCCTCGCCCAAGCTGCCAAGATGGAGCGCCGGCGGCGACTTTAGCTTGGATGAGGATATGGCCCGCATCCTTGGTACTGACGAGTCCTCCTCGTCCATCCTGCGCCGTGTTTCAAACGCCGTGCGCCACGGTCGCAACAGCAGCACCGAGTTGAGCAATGCCAACCACCATATGAACAATGGCCGTTTGGGCCACAGCCGCAGCCTGAGCGAGACCACCCGCGCGACATCCTCCCCACGATGGCCGAAGACGCCCATTACGGAGGGCGTTCCAGACATCCATACGCACGATATCAGCAGCCCAATCTCCATTTCCGGTGGTCTGGCACACGATGACCCGGCCTTCCTCAAGCGCCAACTACGAAACTCTGAAAACCGGGTGGCCGAGCTCGAGCGCCAGTTTGGCGCAGAAAAGGACCTGAAGTCACTCAATAAGAAGCTTCTGGAAAAGCGACGGACGGTCTCTGTGCTGGACACACAGGCAGAGATCATGATTCGCCAGTTGGAGGTGCTGGCCGGCTACGTCGAACGGGCCAAGACGACCAAGCAGCCGATCGATGCCAAGGAGCTGGAGGACTCGGCCATCAAAGACTTCGTGCAGAAGCTGGACGAGCTGCAGAAGAAAATGGCGGCCGAGGTGGAGCAGCTGCACTCGGAACGCGACGAGCTGGTGGAAGAGAAGAACCAAGCCGTTGCTGACCGCGATCGTGCGCTGCTCGAATTCGAGCAGCTCTCGTCCAAGAATGCCCAGCTGGCCGACATGAACAACGATCTCACCCACCAGATCCAGGAGCGGTTCAAGTCCCACATCAGCTCTGAGCAGATCAAGTCCCCCAGCGGCCTGGGTATCTACCACGGCAGCAAGGGGCCGTCCATTTCGTCTGTGAATCTGGACACTGCCAGCATCCAGACATCCACAGGCGCAACGCTGATTGGTACGGACGTCGACGATTCCATCGTTGAAAGCGGGCCAACTGTGGTGAACATCCGCAAGGGCCAGGTGCGGAAGTTCAACTGGAAGAAGGGATCCAAGACGGTGGCGCAGAATTTCAGCAAGGGAGTCAACCGGGCTGTTGGGGCCTTCCAGAACGACCGCGAGCGGGCTGCCTACCAGGGGGGCTTGACCGGCGACAGCATCGGGCTCCCATACAACATGACGGTGGCCTCGGTTGACTCGCCCCAGAGCTTCGGCCAGCCTCTGCAGCCGATGAACCGGATGCCGACCGAGTTTGGCCCCCAAAGCAGCCGCGTGGTCAACCCAGCGGCCGGGCCCAGCTTCTTCAAGAAGCCCGTGGTACCCAAATCCGGCACGGCGACGACGCTGGGGAGCTCGGAGATTGTGGTGGCTGAGCCGCCGCATGTACTGTTCGGATCGGACCTTGTGGAGCGGACAGAGTTCGAGCGACGCCATATTCCGAGTGTGGTTACGCGATGCATAGAAGAGGTGGAGCTTCGCGGAATGGACGTCGAAGGCATCTACCGCAAGACGGGCGGCAACTCGCAGGTCAAGGCGATTCGCGAGGGCTTCGAGAAGCAGGACGACTTTGACATTTCCGATCCGGACCTGGACATCACAGCAGTGACCAGCGTGTTGAAGCAGTACTTCCGAAAGCTGCCGACTCCGTTGCTTACGTACGAGGTGTATGATCGCATCCTAGAGTCCAATGGTGAGTGCTGCTCCGTCTCTGTCTCCCTCTGTTTAGCTCTAGCTAATGATCGAGTAGGGATCGCGGAGAGCGATGAGCGCTGTGTTCATCTTCGAAAGACAATCAACATGCTGCCACAGAAGCACCGCGACTGTCTTGAGTTCCTGATGTTCCATCTGGCACGTGTTGCCAACCGAGAGCGGGAGAATCTGGTACGTATTTCTTCCTGGACTGTTGCGCTGCTTCCTGACAGCCGGAACTGGAGCTAACATGCCGTTCTCCAGATGTCGCCGAAGAACTTGGCGGTCGTGTTTGCGCCGACTATTATGCGCGACCACAGCCTGGATAGAGAGATGACCGACATGCACTCAAAGAACGTGGCGGTGCAGTTTGTCATTGAGAACAGTAACAGCATCTTTGCCGAAGACTGAGAAGCTGGACGAGGCTATGAAAAGTTGGGATCCACAGCACAACACTGTACATAAGTCATCACGCTGTGCCATGCCCTCGACTGTGCTGTCTTCAGCCCCCCCCCCCCCCCTCCCCCCTTTACACATTCTTCCTTGCACCCTCTCGTTACGACTTTGGTCTGCCTTTTTTTGTTTCATCAAGAAGGACCTATGAACTACGCTGTGTTTTTATCCCTGTTGTTTTCGTTGTCTTTACCGCCATATCGGCTGAGCTTGGCGTTTTCTTTGGGACCGGTCTCTATAGTCGTACTGAGTACGGAGCACTGATTCTTCCATTTTGTTCTGTTCTTATTCTCCACGCCTTCTGGAAACCCGCGCTAATGACGAGAACTTGCTGGGGCGGCTTTTGGATTCGGATCATGTGAACGATGACGGACCTTGGACGGGTCTTTTTTTTTCTTAGTATAAATAAGCCTTTTAGTTCTTTTGGTCATCAATGAAAATGCCTGCGACGCCTGACATTGTGTATCCGGCCAGAACATGGGGAAGTGACAGGGTAACGTCGATTGCCGAACAGCGCGCGATCCGTCAATACGCGTCCTATGAGACGGTCTTCCAAGAAGCACGGGGTGCATGGTCTAGGGGTATGATTTTCCCTTCGCATGGGAAAGGTCTCCGGTTCGAATCCGGATGTATCCACTCGTTCTTACTATTTTTTTCAACGTATTTTTTTGATACGGTCTTCAGGTGACAGGGTGCTATTCGCACGCATATTACCGTAGATGACGGTCTGGCGAGAATGAGAAGCATCTCGTCATAGAAGCGTCTTTTTGTAGAGTACGATATATATGATATATTCCCGTCTAGGGCTGGCTTCGCTCATCAGTCGCTCTCCTCCTCCTTTCAATGTCCCTCGATCTCCCCTCGACTGCCTCATCTCTTCATCATCCTGCGCACCCGGTCCAGCAGCACTTCGCTCTCGCGTCCCAGCTTTCGCCGGTCCGGTCCAATCTCGCCGCCGCGGCCGCCGCGGCCGCCGCGGCCACCGCTGCCACCGCTGCCACCGCTGCCACCACCGCCATCCACCCGTCTTGCCCGCACCATGGCCTTTTGGATGCGCGTGCGCTCGGCCAGCCTGGCTGTGCGTTCGGCCGCCCGCCGCGCGGCCTCGGCGCGGCGCTGGTCGGCCTCCTGCTGCGCCTTGAGCAGGGTGTCCGTCTTGGCCCGGCTGGGGCGGCGCTGGGCGCGGGGCAGCGTCATCTGCGGCCGGCGTCTGCTCTTGTCGCTGCTTTCGCCGTCGGGCCGTGTCTGTGGCCCGTCCTCGTGTGCCCCGTCGTCGTCGTCGCCCAGCCGGGCCTGCCGATCCGGATGCATGGCGCCGCCCTGGGCGTCGTCGTTGCTGCCCGTGCCCGCAGCCGCCAGCGTGCGCGCCTTGATCTTGGCATAGCTCTGCCGCGTCTTGGCGCGCAGCACGACGGCGTCCTTGGTGCGCATGAGCTTCTGGCGCCAGGCCTCGTCGGCCACGGGCAGGGCCGTCTTGGGGCCGACGAGGCGCGCGCGCTTGCGGGCGGGGGTCGCCGTCGCCGTCGAGTCGGCTGCTCGCTTCACCATGGTGTCGGTTGGCTTTGTGTTTTTTTTTTCCCTTTTCACGCCGGCTTTCTTTGGATTTACTGGTTCTAGATGTGGTCGCGATGAATGGTCTGCTGCAGGGTAGGAAAAAAAACACAAGATACGGATTACATACATAGCCTCGAGATCTTATCGATAAGATAAGGGGAAATGTGGGTACAAAGACTAACGCTATCACTAAAACACAATTCTAGCCTAATCTGCATTCATCTAGCTGCTTCAGCTGCCTCCTTCGTCACCCCAGAGCCGGCCGCTCTAGGCGCCGTCCTCGGTGGTCTGGATCTGGAAGGCGGAAAAGGTGACCTCGAGCGAGCGTCCGGCGGAGGCGTTGTCGGGGTCGGGCTGGGCGGCAAAGACGCCGACGAGGGCATCGGGGCCGAGCTCGGGGGCGTCGTCGAGAAAGACCCAGGGGACCTTGCGGATGAGCGTCTTGTGCTCGGCGGGGCCGCGGCCGCGGACGAGGAAGATCTTGAGGGCGTTGTGGAAGCGGCAGAACTCGAGGGTGGCGGGCGTGACGGCGCCGAGGCCGACGGGGGCGTCAAAGAGCGGCAGCATGCTCCAGTCGCACCAGCCGCCGGGGCCGCGGGCGACGATGCTGACGCAGGGGAAGCCGTCGTTGGTCTCGATGCCGGCCTTGACCCAGGCCGGGTGGGTGGCGCGCACGGCGCCGCTGGCCGCGTCCGGGCTCGGGTTGTCCCGCGTCGGCACCGTGAACAGGAAGCCGCCCTGGTCGAACTGGTGCTCCCACGCGGCGGCCACGGTCAGCCGGGCCGACACGAAGCTGGCCTTGGGCATGCGGCGGAACACGGCCGGCGCGTTGTAGTCGTGCGTGGCCGGCGGCACCGGCTGCGCGTAAATGTCCGACTTGGGCGGCGCCAGGATCGTGAAGCTGCCGCCGCTGGCGACGGCCGCGGCCACGTCCGGGGGCGTGCCGGCAGCCGGCGAGAAGTTGACGTGGGAAAAGGAGGACGGCATGGCGGATATGTTGCTTGCTGTTTCTGTTGCTGTTGCTGTTGCTGTTGCTGTTGCTGTTGCTGTTGCTGTTGCTGTTGCTGTTGCTGGTTGCTGGTCTGGTTGCAGGTTGTCTGCTGGTTTCTGCTCGTTGCTCCCCGTGTGCTGACCAAGGGACAGGCCAGCAAAGCTTCTCTAGCAATCCCGTCATGGCTGGCTAAACTCCGGATGTGATGACGTAACCGCGGCTGGGATCGAGGGCCGAGTCAATGCTAGCCCGATTTCGGCTGACCGGCGCTGTAGTCCAATGGCACACCAGGCAAAGCAATCGCCGAGCAGCGGGCGTCGTACGACGGGCCTGCGGCAGGGAAGACGCCGAGTGGCTGGCAGTCGCCGGAGGGCCGACACCGTCGGGTCCAGTCAGGTGGTTGACGTTGCGAACTAGCAGACAGCTCCCAACAAGAGGAGGGGACGAGTAGAAAAGTAGGGACTCGGGGACATTACCTGCTGGCATGGAGAGGGTCTTGGAGCCAGATCCAAACCAGCGACACCGACAAGATGGTTATCGACAGCACATCGCGGAACGAGGCGGACGGGCGGGTCGAGGCCGACAGCAGCAGCAGCAGCAGCAGCAGCAGCAGCAGCAGCAGCTACAAGGTGACTGAGCAGCCGATGGGCACGGCGCGGCGGATCCGCATCATCACGATCGGGGCCGGGGCCAGCGGGCTCAACGTGGCGCGCAACGTCAAGGAGCACATGCAGAACGTGGAGCTGCAGATCTACGAAAAGGACGCAGCGGTAGGCGGGACGTGGCTGGAGAACAGCTATCCCGGATGCGCATGCGACATTCCCAGCCACAACTACCAGTACTCGTGGGAGCCGAACCCGACGTGGACGGACTACTACGCGTCGCAGCCGGAGATCCTGGACTACTTTGCGCGGGCGGCCAAGAAGCACGGGCTGCTGCCCTACGTGCGGTTCGGGCAGCGGGTGACGGAGGCCGTGTGGCACGAGGACGAGGGCCTGTGGCGGTTCCAGATCGAGGACGTGGCCACGGGCGCCAGACGCGCCGACCACGGGCACTTTTTCATCAACGCCAGCGGCTACCTCAACAACTGGAAGTGGCCGGCCGTCGAGGGCCTGCACTCGTTTGGCGGGCGGCTGCTGCACAGCGCGGCCTGGGACGACACGGTCGACCTCGGCGGCAAGACCGTGGCCGTCATCGGCTACGGCTCCAGCGGCATCCAGCTGGTCACGGCGCTGCAGCCGGTGGTCAGGCACCTGACGACGTTTGTGCGCGGGGCGACGGTGAGCGGCGATGAGCGGCGAGCGTGCCGGTGGTGGCTTTCTGGTCGCGCCGACTGCCTGCTGACCAGCTCTCCGTAGTGGATCACGGCCGGCTTCGGCAGCAAGTACGCGGCGCCGGGCGGCCGCAACTTTGCCTTCTCGGACGAGCAGAAGGCGCAGTTCGCGTCGGACCCGGCGGCCTACCTGGCCTACCGCAAGGGCGTCGAGCACGAGCTGTCGAGCCGGTTCCGGATGCTGCACGCGGACACGCCCGAGCAGGCGGCCGCGGTGGCGTTCTCGCGGGCGGACATGCGGCGGCGGCTGGGCGTCGGCGACGGCGACGGCGACGGCGACGACGAGGCGGGAGCAGCGGCAACGGCAAGCCCGCGCAACAGGGCGCTGGCCGAGTTTCTGATCCCCGACTTTCCGGTCGGCTGTCGGCGGCCGTCGCCCGGCAACGGCTACCTGGAGGCGCTCTCGGCCGACAACGTGCGGGTGATCACGGGCACGGAGATTGCGCGGGTCGAGGCCGACGGGCTGGTGATGGCCGGCTCGGGCGAGCGGGTCGTGGTCGACGCCATCGTGTGCGCGACCGGCTTCGACCTCTCGTTCCGGCCGCGCTTCCCCATCGTCGGCCGCGGCGGCGTCGACCTGCGCGACGCCTGGGCCCGGCGGCCCACGGCCTACCTCTCCATGGCCCCGGCCGACATGCCCAACTACTTCATGTTCCTCGGCCCCAACGCGCCCGTCGGCCACGGCTCCGCCATCCCCATCGTCGAGCACCTCACAAAGTACATGCTCAGGATGGTGCACAAGGCCCAGACCGAGGGCTATCGCGCCTTTTGCCCGCGGCCCGCCGCCATCGCCGAGTTTGTCCAGCACGCCGACGCCTTCCTGCCGCGCACCGCCTGGGCCGGCAAGTGCCGCAGCTGGTTCAAGAACGGCCGCGAGACCGGCCCCGTCACCGGCCTCCATCCCGGCAGCCGCCTGCACTGGTTCCACCTGCTGCGCGAGCCGCGCTACGAGGACTGGGACTGGGCCGCCTGGAGCCCCAACCGCTGGGCCTACCTGGGCAACGGCTTCTCCGTCATGGAGGCCGACGGCCGCGACCTGACCTGGTACTTTGACGAGCCGGAGAAGGAGTACGAGGGGTTTGTGTATTAGGGGCAGTACGGAGTACTGCACGTGACTATAATTTGCTTAGTCGTCAAACAAGAGGGGACGAGGGACTTTCGTATTAGTAATACAAAATGACTGATCTCCGCTGCCTCGAGCACGTGATGTTCATGGAGCAAACGACCTAGGCCAGAACCAAATGAGGAAACAAACACCTTCCTGACGCTTCAGCCCTGATTCATGTTTATTGCACCCATTCTTCCGGGTTCCCACTGGTTCTCCCTTCACTGCCATGCATGTCTAGATGCTCCAATGCTATTTCCTCTTGTTCCCAGTCCTCCACTCGTCTCCTCTTTTAGCATCTCCTTTTATTCCGTCTTTCCGGCTCCCTTTTCAGTCTCCTCCGTCTTTCTCTCCTCCGCCTTTCTCTCCCCTGCGTTGACCTCGCCCGCCCTCCCCTCCCCCCCCGCCCGCTTCACCCGCAGCTGCTCCTCGTCCAGGTCCTCGTCGCTGCGCAGGTACGCCTTGACCACGTCGCCCCAGACAGGCGTGCGCTTGTAGCGGGCAAAGGCGGGCGCGTTGCCGCGGCCATAGCCGTCGGTGGCGCGCACCATGGCGTCGGCGAGGCCGACCTGCTTGATCTCGCGGAGGGGGTAGAGGTACAGGTGCACGCTGAGGACGCGGGCCCCCGTGGCGGGCAGCGCAAAGAGCGTCTGCAGCTCGCAGCGCACCCACGTGTCGTCGAGGTCGACGTCCTCGCCGCGCAGCACGCTGACCTGGTCGTCCGCGTAGAGGTGGTACTCGCCGCGCTCGCAGAGGCTCGCGTTGGTGGCCACGGCCCAGTTGACGCGGTCGACCACGCGCCCGGGCGTCAGCCGCGCAAAGTACCGGTCCATCGACAGCTGCATGTGCTGCTGGTAGCCCGGCACCGGCCCGTGGGCCTCGCGCAGCTTGATGCCCAGCTTGTCCGCCGGGTCGAAGCCCACCGGGTACAGCCACACAAACGCCTGCAGCGAGTACCCGTCGCCGTCGCCGCTCGGCAGCAGCATCAGGAAGTCCTCGTCCACCACCAGCGCAATCGTCCGCAGCGCCGCCACAATGTCCGCCGGCGCCGTCGTCGCCAGCCGCTCGTCCAGGATCCGGTTGTGCAGCACGCCACCCGCCGCCTCCAGCTCAAACACCGTCGGGTACCGCCGCGGCAGGTAGTGCGTCAGCAGGAACGCGTACAGCTCCCGCACCATGCCCTCGCCCGACGGCTCGCACCCCAGCGCCCCCGGGTACTGCGCCAGGATCCGCCGCCGCTCCGCGATCCGCTCCGCGTACTGCTGGTCGATGCGCGTGATCGTGTTGATCGTCGTCTTGCGCAGGCCTGCGCCCACCGTCAGCCACGTCCTCCAGAACATGCCCAACATGCCCCAGCCTCGCCCACCCCCGCCGGGAGACACCCACCCATGGTCAGATTGTATTTGTCGGCAAACTTGTAGATCCGCTCCGGCCGCTCCGTCTTCCAGTCAAGGTCGACCAGCGGCTCGATCTCGCCCATCACGTCGAAGCCGGCCGGCTGCTTTTCCTCGGATGACGCTGCTGGGGCCGTCTGGCCCGGGACCGTGCCAGCGGCACGTCTCTGCAACACCTGCCAGAGATAGCCGACCAGGAGCAAGAGGGCAGCGCCGGCGGCCACCGCCGTCGTGAGGCTGAGCCTGCCGTCGAGGCCGGCCAGAGACGTCGTCAGTCCGCTGAGCAGATCCATGGTTGTGTGTGGTTCCGTTGCGAAGGCCAGCAGTAGTCCTGCGTTTCAAGTCCACCCTGCCTGTCCGTCGCTCTCCTGCTCGACTGGCTTTCTTGTATCTCAACAAGGCAGCGCCGATCGGCGTGTGCGTGATCTTCGTCAGCCCATTTCCCCCAGCGTCGTGGCCCCGATGCAGGACCCGTGCTTGCGTCTTTTGCCCGCTTGGAGCCGGCCCCATTCTGATTGGCCCATGATGCCGAGACGACGGGAAGGTGCGATAGCCCGGGGCCGCTGGAACCGCGCTAGACGGCCGTGATAAGGGAAATCGGCGTAGAACAGCCGCGTCGTTTGATTGGCTGAAGAGCTCTGGCACCGCCGAGCCACAGGGCTCATATGTCTTGTCGCTGAGCAGGAAGCCGAACCAACGTGTTAGGGACCACGTGATCCCGGCTCCTGAACCTAGTTTCCTCTTGACAGATAACAGTTAGCTCCCGGCTTGGTATCGGGTTTCGCCGAATGCTGGTCATTGCTGATCTATTATCTATTATCGTCCCGTATCTCTTGCCGCCGGCCATCCGCTACGGCGGATACATGCGCATCTCGGCAAACGGGCTCAGGGATGTAAAGCCCGAATTCTCCCAATAGAGGTTAGTCCAGTCCAGCTGCTCGTTGAGCGAGGCCAGGTGCTGCTGCAGCGTGGTGGCCGGGCTGAGCATCAGCGCCTGCAGGACGTCCACGTGCTGCGAGCCGGGCGGGCCAAGGCCGTGTGGGTGTGGGTGTGGGTGTGGGTGTGAGTGAGACGACGGCATGGCGACGGCCGTCGAGTCCAGGGCTGCCGGGCTGCCGGCGCTGACGCTGCTCTTGCCAATGACCAGCTGGGCGCGCAGGCGCTCGGAGCTGTCCTCAAACAGGCGCAGGACGATCTCGGCATTGAGCCAGAAGGCGGCCAAGCGGCGCATAACGTCCATGGCCGAGTCGAAGCGCCGCATGGCGTGGGCGGCCAGCACGGGGTTGACCACGCGGATCTCGGCGCTAAGCTGGATCAGCGCAGTGAAGACGGCGTCGACGGTAAACACGTTGAGCAGGCGCAGCTCGTCGCGGGCGGCCACGCCTTCGAGGAGATGCACCATGGCCATGGCCGCCGACGAGCAGATACCCATGTCGTCCTGGCTCGTCACGCTGGCGGCAACGGTGGCCGTCGGCTGCGGCGGCGGCGGCCGGTGCAGCAGGATGAGAAAGTTGTTGTAGGTCATGTGCAGCATGGCGACCCAGGGCGGGGCGGCCGCCGCCGGGTGGCCGCCGCTGGGGAAGCCGGCGCCGGGGAAGCCGAGCAGGTGGTAGCGCAGAGACGGCGGCAGGGCGGCCATCCAGTGGGCGAGACGCTCGTCGGCCTCGGCGAGGGCGGCTCGACGTCGCTCGGGCGAGACGTGCAGGCCGAAGCGGTCGCGCAGGGTGTGGGCGACGATGCAGCAGAGGCGGGTCTGGTGGATCATAAAGTCGGCGTCGATGGGAGAGGGCGGAGGGATGTCGCGGATGTGGGCACCGTCGTCGTTGTCGTTGTCGTCGTCGTTGTCGCTGTCGCTGTCGCTGTCGCTGTCGCTGTCGCTGTCGGCGCCTCTGCCGCTGCTGCCGTGGACGCTGTCGTCGCCGGCAAAGTCCTCTGGGCGCAGCTCGGGCACGTCGCTCTCGTCCAGACGCACAGCCGGCGGCCGGCCGTAGGACAGCGACACGATGACGTCGAACTGGACGAGGATCCACCAGAGACGGCGCCACAGCCGCTGGTCCTGGGCGACGAGGGTGCTGGCGCCGGCGTCGCGATGCATGCCGAGGCCGAGGGCGGTGCGGGCAGCCACGCCGACCCAGTAGTACGAGTTGGCGCCAATGTCCTCGACGCCCTCGGAGTGCCAGGTCATGAGCAGGGCGGCCTGGACGACGACGTCGCGGTTCCACTCGAAGCGGGCGTCAAACAGCATCTTGGCGCGGCGGAAGAAGCTGGTCTTGAGGGCGGCGCGGTCGGGCCGGTGCTTGCAGACGTGGGCGCCGACCATCAGGACGGCCTGCAGCACCAGGAGGCTGGGCGGGTTGCGCGGGTCGCGGCGACGGTACTGGCTCATAAAGACGGCCTCGTCCAGCACGGGGAAGCCGGGATGCACGTGACGAAAATAGGCGGCCAACAGCTCGTCGACGACGGCGGCCGGCGGCAGCGCAAAGGCCTTGCGCGGGATGCGGTCCAGCTGGTGGCTCGTGTAGCGGCGCGAGATCTGGTTGGACGGGAAGTGGTGCACCGACGGCGGAGCGTGGCGGGCGCGCTGTCGGATCAGGTAGTGGATGTTGGAGTACTCCTGGCCCACGTAGACGATGCGGACGCCGCGCTGCATCACCCGGTCGGCAATGTCCTCCTGCGAGAGCATCTCCACGAGGTGGCGCTTGACGTCGGCCGGCGCGGCTGACGTGCCGTCCGAGTCCGAGTCGGCCTCGGCGTTGGTGGTGGTTACGTTTGTGTTGGTGATGTTGGTGTTGGTAACATTGGCAATGGCACTGCCACTGGCACTGCCACTGGCACTACCACCGAAATGCAAGTCCGTCGTCGTCGTGTCGTTGTCGTCCTCCTGCCACGATGCCTCCTGCAGCGACGACAGCGTGGCAGCCACGCGGCCGACCTCGCTGTCGCGGTCGTCTGAGCCTGGACACGGTGCCTCTCGCGTGCGTGGATGCAGGCCGTTGGCCGTGTTGGACGCCGCGGCCGCAGCATTGTCGGCCGTGCCGGACGAGCCCCTTGTCGTCGGCGCAGCCGGTGTCGGCAGGATAGTCGCCAGCGTGGTCGGCTTTGGCGGGCCTCTCTGGCAGACAGCAAGATTAGTCTGCCTTGGGGCTCAGGTCTGGTCTCACGCGGCTGCACACAGACACGTCTTACATTGCGTCTTCGCTTCTCGTGCGCGATGCATGGAGACCCCACATATCGACATCCGGAACACGGCTGGCCAGGAGCCGCATCACATCGCACCTGTTGGCCGTCCAGCCCGACAGTCAGCCAAGACATGGTCTTCGAGACCAGAGATCCAGGCCCACTTACCTTGCGCACATGGCATCGGCGGCTGAAGACGGGGACCCGTCGTTAGCTGAGAGCAGGGACCGCACGTGTTCTGGGGAGCGAAGGGGGGGGGGAGCACTCACCAGGCCGAGCGCTGGCTGCGAGCCTGGCCAATCCTGTCCATGTGGTGATGGGAAAAAAAGAGGATCTAGATTCGCTGGTCAAGTCGCCGACGGCGATAGAAGTAGGCAGGTCGCGTGATATGTGTTGGGGGGGGAAGCAGCAGGACGGATGCGGCAGGAACGACTCTGGCGACGAACCCCAGACGGAGGCAGGAACGACTGGCCGCCAGCGACACGCGCCGGCATCGATCAACAACCACCGAAATCCACGATCGCAGACGCCACGAGGCGATAGCATGGGGGAGCCAGCTCGGCGGACAGCGGCGAGTCAGGGCGAGCGGATTGCGCGCTGTTATCTCGCACGATAGCCCGTTCTCGGCGACAGACACCAATCCGCCGCGAGCACCAGCATTAGCGCAGCTGTCCGCGGTCGATATCTGGCGGATCCACCAGCTAATCGCAAGCCGGGGCTGCTTCCAGGCCATCCACATGGCACAGGGGGGGGGTGGAAGGGGAGGGGGGGATGCTTTCATGAAGAACGTTATCTCGTGGCAGCGGTGGGCAGCGGTGACGATATACAAGGGCCGGCTGTTCCTCCGTGGGGGGGGGGTTGAGGATGCGATCTCAGCAAGCACGCTGCACGCAAAGCCTCTCCTCCCTCTCCTCCAGCCAAGATGATGGACAGCAAGGACGTCGAGGGCATCACCATGGCGCCGGTGCGGCCGTCGAGCGAGGCGGCGGGCGAGGTGCGCAAGACGGCGCTGGTGCCGACCGAGCAGGGCGACGAGTACGGCGGCGCGGACGGGTCGGCGCCGCAGGGATCGCTGAGGCGCACGTTCAAGACGCGGCACATCCAGATGATTGCGCTGGGGGCCAACATCGGCTCGGGCGTGTACGTGTCGAGCGGCGAGGCGCTGCGCAACGGCTCGGCGCCGGGCATGCTGATCGGCTACGGGCTCATCTGCTCCATGGCCATGTGCATGATGAGCATCCTGAGCGAGGCGCAGTGTCTGTTCCCGACGAGCGGCTCGTTCATCGACCACGCCAGCCGCTTCGTCGACCCGGCCCTGGGCTTCGCCATCGGCTTCTGCGAGTGGTTCGGCGCCCTGACCGTCGTCGCCGCCGAGGGCTCCGTCGTGCCCATCGTCATCTCCTACTGGACCACGTCCGTGCCGACGGCCGTGTGGTACACCGTCTACCTGGCCGTCGTGCTGGGCCAGCACCTGCTGCCCAACCGCGTCTTTGCCGAGTTCGAGTTCGGCACCGGCGCCCTCAAGGTCACCGTCACCTTTGTCGTCCTCTTCACCATGCTCGTCGTCTGCTGCGGCTACGGCGGCGACGCCATCGACCGCGGCTACAACTACACCGCCCTCTCGGCCTTTCCCCACGGCTTCAAGGGCGTGGCCTCGGTCTTCCTGCTCGCCTCCTGGGCCACCGGCGGCCAGGAGATCATCGGCATCTCGTCCGGCGAGTCCGCCTTTCCGCGCTGGGAGCTGCCGCGCGCCGCCCGGAACCTCGCCATCCGCATCGTCCTCATCTACATGTCCGCCTGCGTCTACATCACCGTGCTCGTGCCCTACACCGACCCCGCGCTGCTCGACACCAGCAACGAGATTGCCAAGTCGCCCTTTATCATCGTGCTCGACAAGGTCCGCATCCGCGTCCTGCCCGACATTGTCAACGTCGTCCTGCTCGTCGGCCTCGCCGGCATCGGCTCCGAGTCCATGTTCACGGCCTCGCGCATCCAGACCGCCATGGCCCGCATGGGCATGTTCCCCGCCATCTTTGGCCGCGTCGACCGCCACGGCCGCCCCATCTACTCCACCCTCTGCTGCGCCGTCGTCAGCATCGTCATGACCTACATCAACCTCTCCACCGGCGGCGCCACCGCCTTCACCTGGTTTAGCTCCGTCTCCGCCACCACCACCTTCTTCGCCTGGATGACCATCCCGCTCACCAACTGGTGCATGCACCGCGCCCTGGCCGCCCAGAACGACCCGGCCCTACAGCTGCAGCACGCCTTTAAGCTCCGCTGGTGGCCCGTCGCCCCCCTCTACCTCTTTGTCACCACCGCCTTCACCCTCGCCTGCACCATCTACGTCTCGGCCAGCCCCATCAGCGACAGCCCCAGCGCCACCATCTTCTTCGAGAACATGCTGTGCATGCCGCTGTTCATCACCGCCTTCGTCGGCTACAAGATCTACTTCCGCACCCGCGTCCAGGACCCCAAGACGGCCGACCTGCACAGCGGCCGCCGTCTGCTGACCGAGGACGAGCTGCAGATGCTGGACCACTACTATGCCCAGCCCATGTATAAGCGGCTGCTGAGCTATGTCAACTTCTGAGCTGTCGTTGTGTGTCGTGTGGGAGGACGGGAGTGCTTTTGAATGTAATTAATGGAGAGGCTGCAATAATAGTAGAAGATGTATCGTCAGAGGGACCAGAAAGGCCTAATACCATACACCAACACACAATGCTTCTCCTTGAGGACGGTGCGACTGTGTAGTCAAGCGAAAAGACAGCAGGGTACATGAAGGAAATAAATTTCTACACTGCAAAAAGGAAATCTTGGAGCAACTCGGGATCGAACCGAGGACCTCCAGCTCTTCAGGCTGGCGCTCTCCCATCTGAGCTATTACTCCGATTATGGAAATGGCGCCACATTACCCACTTATGTTGGAAGGGAAGCGAGAAGAAATAAAAGGAAAGAACAGGCAGCAACCGCCGCCTGCCACATTCATTTTCCGTACCATTTCCGAGCATTGGTGGGTTTCAAAGTAAGACGTTCCTCATTCCACCCGAGAGACAGCTGGCTCGACCTTGTGCAGAGCTTTTTCAGCAGCACACGATTTACGCAGCACAGTGTGGCCAGAAACGCATCGGCTATTTAGGAAGAGTCAAAAGGCTATAGGTGCCAATGTGGGTTTAAATACTTCTCCTGTCTTTGCCACCCAGACCGATACAGAACTGAGCTGCGAACTTGGTGTTGACACAACATGAAGACGTTCTCGTTCTACTACTATGTATGTACCGCAACGTGCTCGCACTAGTCCAGGGCCGACAGGCCCAGACCCAATCTATCCAAGAAACCGTCACAGGGCGTCGGGTTGCGCTCAGGAAATCACGGGATTCACACTGGTATCACATGTTCTGAGCCAGATCGTTCCTTCGAAACGCCAAGTCGGATGGAGCGCGCCACAGTGCCGCTCTCGTGCTTTGCGACAATGAAATGCTATTTAGTTATTCTTCGTTAGCTTGCCGGAAACCGGAGCTGATTTCTCTACACGGGGTGGCTGGGCTTCACACAACAAAAGGGCGTCTGACGAGACCCAGATTTCCGACAGAACGAGTGCGAGAACTCCCCGGAAACCTGATCGAGTATGGGGTGCATACGAGGTGGGTACGGCTGCCGTCGTATTCTGAGAGCTTTTTCTAGGTGCAACACATGCATCGTGCATACGCCGGGTCACTGGAAGGCGAGCTTGAGCGAGTTGAGCCCTGACGTCAGCCGCCTCCACTGCTAGACGCTGGATAGCTTGTTCCGCTGTGCATTGGCGTGACCGACCCCCCATAATATCGGCCGGTCATGCAGTGCCTTGTCGTAGTGAGACAGGGAGTCACACCTGCCATTTGCAGCCAGGCTCGTCGCTTCCGTTGGAGGAACGCTGCCGGCAAGTGCAGTGCGTGCGAGCCTTGGATATTCGTATGCATTCTCGTATACACCATTGAGCCATTTTCCTCTGGTTGTTCGCAATGTGCACATTTGCGCTTCCTTTCACATTTCCGCCCTCCTCGACCCATGTTTGCCTCCCCACGCAGCCCAGGCGAATCTCCGAAAGCGGTAGCACCTAAGGCGGCGCTAAATCAAACTGCAGCTGACCGCCTTTATCTGATCGGCCAGCACCCAAAGGCGCTCAGCGAGCGGCAGACCGTCTGCCACGGCACACGAATGCAACGCTGCTGCCCGAAGTGCCTTTTTTTTTTTTTTTTTTTGATCTCCCAATCCTTGCGCTGGCCTGTTTCCGGATTGCTCTTGAGCGATAAAGGGGGGCCGCTTATACCGGGACTCTCGCATTGGCAGTTTTCCAAGAGCACTTGCGCACCACTCTTGACTCATACTGCTTCACAGAACCAGCGTGCATGTCTAGGGCTTCTCTGGAGCTATCGAGCCAACCTGGCGACTACATACCTATCCAGTGTGCCCCGAGCACACCCTCGACTGCCATCCGAGCCCCGGCAGAGGGAGATGTTCGTTCCTTTCAGGCCCCTCAACCCTCCGCGCCCCGACCGTCACCATGCCCATGTTCGAGGACAAACCGGACCTCGTCCTAGATGACGGGCAGTCCCAGGACGCTCGACGGGCCCGCTGGGCCCAGCGAGCCCAGCGAGCCCAGGCTCTCTCACACCCACCAGCCACTACAAGCTTGCCGTCGAAGCCGGTTCCTATCCCCTCTCCGCCTGCAAATACCCTCTCCCGACGGCTGTCCGAGGAGAGCATACGAACCGAACTCTGCGACGGCCCCATCCCCGACAGTCCTCTGCTCCCGTTCCTGCCGTCCTCGGCCGGCATCTCTGAGCTCCTCTCTGAGCAGCAGGACCGCCGCGTGGAACAGCACCAGGCGCTGCACACCTCCTCGCCCAGCAGGGATGTCTTGGTGTCGACGTCCGACCGAGCGGAGCTGATTGAGCGGCTCAAACGGGGGGAGAGCCCGACATGGGTACCCAACCGACGTGTAGGCCCTCCTTTGTCGTTCCATTGTCGTTCCCCCTGCCATTTGTCTTTCTGACGGGTCCGTCTCTGCAGCTTGAGCCTCTGCTCCACCGCGAAAACTCCGCATCGCCACCCCGGAGGTCGCGGCCGTCCTCTGCCGGCACGCCAACACCGACTCTGCTATCTGCCGTTGAGATCACTCCGGAGAGGGAAGCCCGCGGCCGCGATTCGGAAGCGTCCGAGAGACTCCAGGACGGGCTGAACATCGAGCGGCCGCGTTCTGCTCTACACAGTGGCGATTTCACGCACGACAAGACCCAGTCTTCTCAGGATGAGGTCAGGGCAGGAACAGGAGCTGCTGTCAGAGGACCGGCTGGTGAAGGGGAATTGACTAGCCGGCTGTTCCACACGAACAGTACGTCTTGGATGGCTACTTCGCCGCCTCGACACTACAACCAGCCGTTTTCCTTTGAGGCAACATCTCCACCCATGTCATCCTTGTCTGACATGCACGCTTTTCGGGCAAGCATGGCCTCTGTGTCATCGTCCCTGTCTTCAAGCTTTGCCTACAAGCCGCCGACCAGTCCGCTGGTGCAATCGGAGAGCAACAACGACGACGACGACGACGATGGTGCCTTTATCAGCTGGCCCATCAACAATGCGGACAGTCCAATGGCAGACGGCGTGCGGACAAACTCGCGGCGACAT
The DNA here is from genome assembly GCA_029299595.1 of Grosmannia serpens. Classification (NCBI taxonomy): domain Eukaryota; kingdom Fungi; phylum Ascomycota; class Sordariomycetes; order Ophiostomatales; family Ophiostomataceae; genus Grosmannia; species Grosmannia serpens. The sequence goes on from JANSMH010000024.1 coordinate 136,205, forward strand.
ACCTTGACTTCAGCCACCAATGCGCAATTCCACTACGACGTGCAAGTCCCGCCAGGAGAGAGAATGGCGGGCCGGCGACGAGAAGGCTCACTTTCGTACCAGGCTCACCAGCCACGAAGATCGCTTACCAATCTGGCTTCTCAGCAGCCGTTTGTGGCATCCATGCCCCAGACTCCTGGCTTCCTCCGCCCACGACGGGTCTCGTTTGCCTCTGATACATCTCCCCTCCAGCATGCATCGATGGTTGGGTCCTACGAGGAGAGCATCCTTCGCGGCCGCATGTCAACAACACCGTCGAAGCCGCTCGACTTCCTGGCCCAGATTGGTGTCCTCGGGCTGGGAGCCAAGTGCAAGCCCAATCTGCGCTGTCCGCCCCATGTGACGCTCCGGTTCTCGGCGGTCTTTTACAGCTATGCGTCGACGCCACATGGCCGTTCAAAGAGCGAGGACGGGCCGAGTCCCTATGTGGGAATGGTGGACTTGGAAAACGGACTGCCAAGCCAAGAGGCCGACCAGCGCTCAAGGCGAAAGCGAATGCAAGGCCGAGCGGTAGCGTACGAAAAACAAGGGCAGCGAGAGGGAGAAGGCGGCATGGCAGATGGCATTGACGGAGCTGCAGATGCGGCTGCTGCTGACGGCATTCAGAACGAAGATACCGTGATGGAAGATACGCAAATGGAGCCCACGCCGGCAGCAGGCGGGCAGAACCCGGCAGGCTCCGTTACACGCGCGCAGAAGCGCCGGTCGTTCTCTTGCAGGGCTCCGCCAGGGGGTTCATACCGAATTCCACCGCACGGCCAGCTTCAGATTATCATCAAGAATCAGAACAAGACGGCGGTGAAGCTCTTCCTCATACCCTACGATGTGACCAGCATGGAGCCCGGCACGAAGACGTTTATCCGACAGCGCAGCTACTCGGCTGGTCCCATCATGGAAAACGTGCCGGCGCTGGCCGAGCTGTCGTTGTCGGAGAGGCCGATCCTGCGCTACCTGGTGCATCTGCACATCTGCTGCCCGTCGCGCGGCCGGTACTACTTGTACAAGAGCATACGCGTCGTGTTTGCCAACCGCGTGCCCGACGGGAAGGAGAAGCTGCGAAACGAGCTGACGTTCCCGGAGCCACGCTACTCGCCCTACAAAGCGGTGCGCGTGATGCATCCTCCTGCGGGAGGTGGCGGCAGCGGCAGCGGCAGCGGCAGCGGCAACGGCAGCGGCAACGGCAGCGGCAATTTCGGCGGTGGTCCGGGGGCCATGCTTGCCGTCGAGAAGGCGTATCGGCGACGCAGCTCGGGCCTGTCCTTTGGGTCTCCCAGCGGCACTCGCAGTCCCGAGGCCCAGGACTGTCAGCTGGCGCCGCCTCTGCTGCCACTGCCCATTCCGGTGCCCAAACCCATGTCTGCGTGGAGACCTAGTCAACAGGCTTCCGGATCGGCATCCTTTGGCTTTTCCGAGAGCATCCCGGTCGAGCCTCTGCCCTTTGGGCTGGGCATATCGCATGGGTCCTCTGCATCGAGTCCCGTCACGGACCACCAGTCGTCGAGCTGCGCTGCCGGGACGAAGGCGAGAATGGCAGGGGAGGCGGCGTCGGGAGAGGACGAGGCGGGACACGGAGCTGCGTCGGCGTCGGCCGGACGAGCGCGGTTGACGTACAACAAACTCAGCAAGGGCGATGTTGGCTTTGGCGGAAACGCGTTTGCGCCCATGGTGGACGGCAGTCCTGTTGTCGAAGAGGGGCTCTTGTCACGACGGCTTCGGTCGCTCGAGGTCCAGAGGAGCCAACCCGCCGAGGAGTCCGTGCCGGATGCAGGCTCCAGCTGATCTGGCGGGCTCGCTCGGACGTGTCTTTTTTTCTCTCCAAGAGGGAGGACGCGGTCTCGCGAGAGACGTCGGGTTGGGGGCAGAAGTGTAGTAATGTATATCATCTGACTGTACGGTAGGGGCAGTCCATACGGGGAACAATAATCTCACAGGGTAAACCGATGCTGTCACGTGGGGATTCATTGTAAATTTGTAAATTATCGTGGGCGGTTGGAGACGTTGTCTTTGGAACAAGACCAAAGCCTTCCATGACGTCATTGTTTTTATGTGCGTATACCGGGCGTTGCCAATCTCGTTTTACCTCTGCGACGAGGCACGCTCAACGGCAGCCGGGTCGCCATCGCCGTGGCCGTCGCCGTGGCCGTCGCCGTCGTACAGGTCGTAGGTGTCGTCGTCGCCAAAGGCGCGGCTCTCGAGGCTGGAGTTCATGCGCACCATGGAGCGGACGGCGCGGACGGCCATGGGGTAGCGGACGGCGAGGTCGTGGAATTGGCGCTCGGCCGCGGACGACCAGGGCGCCATGCGCTCGAGGTCCATGTAGGCCTTGGCGAGCACCATGAACGTGAGGGCCATGGGCCGGTTGTAGCGCGGCGCGCCTTCGCGCAGCTGCTGCGCACGTGACAGCCGCCCGCCGCCGCCGCCGCCGCCGCCGCCGCCGGACGAGGGCGGGGGGGCGGCGACGACCTCGGCCGCTCTTGCCGCCGCGAGCAGCTGGCGCGTGGTGACGTCACGGCCGGGCGGAAAGCCGTCCTGCAGCATCGGGTCGTCGTCGTGTATATCCTGCTCTGGGCCGAGCAGCACGTCGGCGCCGCCACCGTCACCATACACCGGCTGCTCCTCCTCCTGCTGCTGCTGCTGCTGCTGCCGCCGCGCGCGCAGCACGGCAAAGCCGCTCCACTGGCCCATCAGGCGCTGCTCGCAGACGGCAAAGGCGTCGTGGGTGCGGCCGAGCCGGGCCAGGTTCTGCACGTAGTGGTTCCAGTTCTTGCTGTCGAGCTGGAAGCCGGCCGCCAGCACCTCGTCGACCGTGGCCACGAGCCCGTCGGCGTCGCCGGCCGCCGTGTACAGCCGCTGCATGGTCTTGAGCGGGTCCGTCAGGCCGTAGCGCAGCCGGGCGACGATCTTGGGCGCCGTCTTGGCGCCGGGCTGCTCGTTCGGGTCGTTTGGGTCGTTCGGGTCGTTTGGGTCGTTCGGGTCGTTCGGGTCGTCTTCCAAGGCCAGCTTCGCGCTGCTGCCACCACCACCACCACCACGAGACAACGCCTGCGGCCGGCCAATCTCCCGGGTCCGGTCCAACACGTAGCGCCAGGTCTCCTTGACGCGGTCGGCACGGCCCTCGTAAAAGTCGGACAGCATCAGGGCGTTGCACAGCTTCAGCGGCAGCGGCTGCTGCTGCTCGTCGGGCGGCATCGTGGCGCGGTACAGCTGCACGACCTCGTCGACGCCGAGAAAGTCGCGCGCCTGCACCAGCATGAAGATGACAAACGAGAAGCGCCGCACGGCGCCCAGCGGCAGCCGCGCGGCATCGCGGCTCCGGTCGGCCGGCGCCGGCGCCAGCGACCGCTGGAACTCGCGCAGCGCCTTGGCCAGGAGCTCGCGCCGGTCCGTGGCGGTGGCGGTGGTGGTGGCGGTGGCGGTGGTGGTGGTCGAGGTGGCGGTGGTGGCCGAGGTGGTCGAGGTGGTCGTGGTGCTGCTGCTGCTGCTGCTGCTGCTGCCAGACACATCACCAGCCTCGCCCCCCCAGAGCCCGTTGGCGTCGACGCCCGGAGGAAACTCCTGCCACTGGCTAAAGGCCTTGATGACCATCAGGGTCTGCCGGCTGGTGCGCTGGAAGCCCAGATGGTGCATCAGGCGGTTGACCTGCAGGGCGCGGTGCGGCTGGCGGCTGCGCACGTAGGCCATCATCAGCAGGGTGTAGTGCTGGGCGGTCGGGCGGAAGAGGCCCTCGTCCTGAGCCGCGCGCAGCAGCTCGACGGCCCGCCGCGGCTGGCGGCACTGCGCCAGCGCAAACAGCAGCGCGCTGTACGTGCCCTCGTCGTAGGCCACGGCCAGCCGCGTCATCAGCTTCAGCACGCGGTTCACGGCCACCAGGTCGTGGCGGAAGGCGTGGTGCCGCAGCAGGGTGTTCCAGAGCGCCGTCCAGCGGCCGCCCTCGCGCGTCGTCGTCACGCACAGCCGCTCGGCCTGGGCCAGCCGCTCGTTCTGGCAGTACGCCTCCACGATCGGGTCCATCATGGCCTCGCTCAGCGGCAGCCCCCGCCGCCGCGCGGCCGCGTACAGCTCCAGCACCAGCGCCAGGTCGCCCCGGCCGCCCGCCAGCGACATGATGGTGCCGTAGCTGTAGCCGTCCGGCTCCACGGCCGCGCACAGGTCCGCAAACACCTGCATCGCCTCGGCGAACCGCCCCCGCTCCACGTGCGCGTGCAGCCGGATGTTCCAGCACGTCGTGTTCGCCGCCAGCCCGTGCACCGCGCCGATCTCCCCAAACACCTGGTCCACCTGCGCCACGTCGCCGCGCACCGCGTGCGCCTTGAGCAGGTGCGCAAACGCGTCCTCGTCCTCGGCCATCGCCCGCGGGTACGTCGCCGTGAACTCGTTCCACAGCCGGTACACCGACGTCACGTCGCCGCGCCCCGCGTAGAACGCCAGGTACTTCTGGAAGCCCCAGTGCGTCGGCTGCCCGTACGCGTTGTACCAGTCCTTCAGCACGTTCTCCATCCCGCGCACGTGGTCGGGGTAGTACACGTCGCGCACCATGCGTGCCAGCGTCGCCTGTCGCGGCCGGAACCCCGGCAGCTGCCGGTACTCGCCGTAGGCCTGCGCGGCCAGCGCCGTCTCCTTGTTGTTCATCGCAATGTGGATGAACAGCTCGTACGTCCGCACGTTCCGCAGCCGCCGCACGAGCGGCAACGCGTCTGCCGACGCGAGGCGGCACAGCGACGCCGTGAGGATCCCGGCGTAGATGCCCGTCACCGACCTCTGCTGCCGGCCGTCCTCCCCTGCGCCGCCCTTGGCAGCCGCGCTCTTGGCGGCCGCCCTTTCCGCCAGGTTCCGGCTGACAATCTCCGAGAGCAGCTCCAGCTTCTCCTGCAGGTCGGGCACCTCCAACACCTCCTTCAGCCGTGCCGGGTTGACCTCGCCCGGCCCCATCTTCTCCTTGTATATCGCCCACACGTCGCTGAGCATATCCCACGCCGCCCGCCGCAGGGCGTCGGCCACCAGCAGCCCCAGGCCCGGCAGCCCCAGGCCCGGGCACAGCGCCGGCGTCGCTTCCGGCCGGCCCTGCTTGAAGAGCGCCAGCGCCGCATGGCGGTCCCTGAGCGTGAGGTATGCGCGTATTGCCAGCGACACCGTCGCGCCGTCCCGTGCGGAGGGCTCGATGGCCGAGAACACGATCACGATCCGCCGAGCCTCCGTCGGCCGCTTCGACGGCGTGAAAAAGTGCAGCACCCGGGGCGCCAGCTCCGCCTTCTTCGCGCCGGACCGCACCAGGTGGTAGAGGTCCCAGGCCCGGTCAAAGGCCTCCGTGGAGAAGGCAGTCACGCTGGTCTGCAGCACCTCCTCAAGCCTCGCCAACACAGCAGCGTCGTCGTCCTCGGTCGGCTCTCTGGTCGTTGTGAGCCGCTCTGGGTCCGGGTCAGGCGCCGCCGGAAAGCCGGGGTCGGCCAGGTTGGCCGTAATGGAGTCAATGGTCTGCGAGGCAGGATCGACCGCCGGCGATTGAACCAGCAGCGAACTGTAGGGCCGCGGTGGTCTGCGGATGACGGCGGCTGTCGGCATCGGCATGGCCACGTCTGGAGAGAGGGCCCTGGGGGATGGCCGCCGCCCCCCGCCCAGCGCAGCACGCAGAGACGAGCTTTTCAGAAACCGCAGAGCGCCGTTGGGGTACAGAAAGTCCAGCAGGAACGTCGAAGCACTCAGCGGCTCTGTCCTGGCCGGATTTGGCGTGAACATCTCCAGACAGCAGTCGTGGGGCGAGCCGGTGGCCACGAGGCTCTGGCAGGCCTGTGCCAGCTCGACGTCCGAGACTCCATATTGCCAGAATGTCGGGTGCAGCGTCCGGGCCCTATCTTTGGCCTTGGCCTTTGCCGTCTGGGGGAGAAGCCGCTGGAGACCACAGGGCTCCAGGCTGGCGGCCGTCCGCTCCAGCACCGGCATGGGAACAGTCGGGGCCGCACGCTATTGGGACAGTGAATTCGCTTTGCAGTGCATGCTTGGGGAGCCGGGTTGCGTGTCTGGCGAGCCGTCAGAAGATGAAGACGTGCTGGCAGCCGGGACAGCTTACCTTTGTACTGCGGACGGAGTGGGCCAACACGGAAGCACACGTAGCAATGAGCGTTTGGGCGAGACCGCGGGATTCCCAATGCTTCAGCGAAGACACATAGCAAGGCCCTCGAGGTTGTGTTGCGCTGCGGTGGCGTCCGGCCGAGCAACGCTATCTTGTCTGGCAGTTTTTTTTTTCTGCAGTGGCCTGACTTCCCATTGCCGTATCGCTAATAGTAGAATGGTGAAGCTGTCGCGCCGGATCGGCCAAAGTATAATCCGGCAATTCCAATGCCAGCCACTGTACACAGTAAGCGGCCAAGCTCATGGCGCACAAACCCATGGCGGGGCAGGAGCCAGCAGTAAAAAAAAATGAGAAGCGTTAATTGCAGGTCGACCCCACATATTATGTAGGCAAGTAGCAGGACACCCGAGGACAGCAGGCGACCAGAGGAGACAAGAGGAGGCCAGCAGGACGACGACACGACTGCCGACACGACTGACGACACGACAGCGTGCACTCTCTGCCGGTCCGCCACCCATCTCGGCGGCCATCAGCTGTGGTCGAAGCACCCCTGCAACAGCCCGGAATCCCTGGAGCGCATTGCCCGCTGGAGAGCGTCAGAGGACCTCGAGAACATGGACATTACGCAGTTTGTCGTCTCGTCGAGAGACAAGGTCGACCTGCAGACCGACTACAGCGGCTACCGGACGCGGCTGGCGCACCGGCTGCTAAAGTGCCGCCAGAAGCTGCACGTGGCCGCGCGGCACCGGGGGAAGTACAACCACAAGTCGAGCATCGTCCAGCCGGAACAGGTGGCCGAGGACGTCACGTAAGGGCCCCCCTGCTGTCTCTTGTCCATGGTGCCCCCCCGCCGTGCAGCACGAGCTGACTGACCGGCCTGCCAGATATGCCCACCTGCTGATCCTCTCTGCCGAGCGGGCCCACGCCCAGGCCATGGCCATGAAGACGGTGCAGTCGGCCAACGGCAAGAACATCAACAACAACGCGCGGTCGCACATCGTCTCGCGCCTGGACAAGGCCGCCAAGTATGCCGAGAGCCTGGTGGGCGTGCTGGGCGAGCCGGCGAGCGGCGCCAGCAGCGGCGACCGGCTGGAGGCGCGGGCGTACGCGGCCTCGCTGCGCGGCGCGGCCGACCTGGAGCGGCGCCGCTGGCAGCAGGGCCTGGCCGACTACGCCGCCGCCTGGGCCGTGTACGGCGCGCTGGCGGCGGCGGCGGCGGCAGCGGGGCGGCCGGCGCAGGCGGACATGTTCCGCGAGCTGGCGGCCGAGCACGAGCAGTGGGTGCGCTTTGCCGCCTACCAGCGCAAGGTGCCGCGGTCGACGCCGATCCCCGTCATCGCGCGCGAGGCCCTGACGGCGCCGACGTCGGCGCCGGCGGACGCGGCCGCGCTCGTGGCCGCCATCAACGCCATCAGCGCCGCCGTGCTGCAGCCGCCCACGGCGGCGGACGTGGCCGACAGCAGCAGCAGCAGCAGCAGCACCACCACCACCCTCACCACCCTCACCACCACCACCACCCCCATCGTGGCCTCGACGCGCACGCTCTCCTGGCGGTCGCGCGAGGTCCGCGTCGAGGACGCCCGCATCGCCTCGGCCTGGGCGGCGCTCGACGTGGCCAAGTCCCGGCTCGCGGCCGCGCTGGCCGCCGGCGGCGTCCGCATGCCCCCCCGCGCCCGCGCCGCCGCCTACGACGACGTGCTCACCGCCGGCCAGGACGCCGTCGACGCCACCAAGGCCGCCATCGACGACCTCCGCGCCGACGGCCTCCCCCAGAGCGACCCCGCCGTCCAGCTGCTCTACGTCGCCCGCACCGCCGCCACCTACGAGATGATCAGCTACCGCATCGGCCGCAACCGCGTCCTCACCGGCCCCCACGACGGCGCCGTCGTCCTGCTCGACTACGCCGCCAAGAAGAGCGCCGCCAAGACCGGCCGCGGCCTCGCCCGCCCCGAAGCCCCCGCCCGCTTCGTCGCCCGCCTCCGCGAGAAGCTCGTCCTCTACGACGGCGTCCTCCAGAGCCTCGAGTCCGTCCAGGAGCTGCCCGGCGTCGCCGCCGACGCAGACCTGTCCGCCCAGCTGGACGCCACCGCAAAGTACTTTACCGCGCTAAAGTACGTCTTTCTGGTGTTTTGTGGTTCCGCATGTCACATGTTGGGTCTTGCGCTTTTGCTGACTAATCCAGATCCCTGGCCATCAGCCGCTCCCACGACGTCGCCGGCAACGCGGCCAACGCCCTGGCCCTCGTCCGCCACGGCCAGCAGCAGTGCGCCGAGGCGGCACCGGCCCTGGCCAGGGCCGAGAGCAGCAGCGCGTCTGCGCCGGCAGGGTCGTCGCCGTCACCCCTGCGCAGCATCCACGTCGCCGCCGCCGACGTGCAGTTTCTGCAGGACCTGCTGGATCTCGAGGTGCAGCGCCGGCGCGCGCTGGTGGACATTGGGAGGCTGCAGCAGGCGGGCGCCGCCAAGCAGACGCCGGGCGCGACCAGGCCGGCGCTGTCGGAGCGTCTGGCCGTCTACCCGCGCGAGCCCGTCGATCTCGCCAACATCGTCGCCTATCCGCCGCGCATCGAGCTCGTGCCCGTCAAGCCCATCTTCCTCGACATCGCCTGGAACTACATTGAGTACCCCAGCAAGGCGAAGACGGCCTCGGCCAAGACCGGCCAGGCTGCCTCGGGCGAGCAGTCAGAGCAGCAGCAGCAGCAGCAGAAGCGCGGCTGGTTTGGCTTTGGACGGTAGACACATACGAGTAGTCGAGACGTGTATAGCCCTCCAGGACTCTAAAAATCAGCTTCAACGGACCGAAACATGAATGTGAGCGGGGATATGTCTATTATGCTATTTGGTATGCTGCCGTTGTGTTTGGCAGATGGGGCTGCTAGAACAAGGAGAGAGAGAGGACCATCCAGAGAGGACCATCCAGAGCGGCCCGGAATTCGACCTCTAGATTTCCTGCAAAAAACAACCGTCCTTCCTCTCGCCTGCGCGGCGTCACGGCCCTCCTCGCTCTCTCCTCCTCCTCCTCCTCCCTCGCGAACCGTCAAGGACCAAGCATTTTGAAACTCAGAACGCCATATTCTTTTATGAAAACCCTTCCTCCTATTTCCCCCCAACCCCCCTTGATTCGTTAGTAGACAGGACAACACCCGAGGGGCGGCTTTCCAAAATGTTGTCGACGGAGACACTCGTAAAAAACACCCAAAGTCGAGCCGGCGCGAATAGAAAAAAAAAGAAGGAAAATGTCGACGTAAAATACAAATAGATACAAGAGAAGGGATGTGAGAGAGAGAGAGTGGGAGAGAGAGAGAGACGTGGTGCCCTAAAGGCGGCGACAGGCTATTGCGTAAGAAGGACGAGAGATGACGGCCATCACGCCCTTCATGGCTTGTCCTTCTTGTCGCCCTCGGCCGGCTGGCTGTCCTGCGTCGTGTTCTCCTCGCCGCGCGCGCGGTGGACCTTGTCCAGCAGGTTCAGGCTGGCGTTCTGCAGCTCGTCCACCTTCTCCTTGATCTCCTCGGCCGTCGCCGTGCCCTCGCCCGACTGGCTCTTGGAGATGAACTCGCGCAGCGCCGTGATCTTCTCGCGCAGCGCCTCCGTCTCCGTCTTGTCCAGCTTGTCGGCGTGGTCCGTCAGCGCCTTCTCCGTGTCCGTCAGGATGCTGTCCGCCCGGTTCGACGCCTCGATGGCGTCCTTGCGCGCCTTGTCCTGCTCCGCAAACTGCTCCGACTCGTCCACCATGCGCTGGATCTCCGTGTCCGACAGCCCCGAGCCCGACGCGATCGTGATCGACTGGTCCTTGCTCGTCGACTTGTCCTTGGCGTGCACGTGCACGATCGAGTCCGCGTCAATGTCAAACGTCACCTCGATCTGCGGCACGCCGCGGTGCGCCGGCGGGATGCCCACCAGCTGGAAGTTGCCCAGCAGCTTGTTGTCCTTGACCAGCTCGCGCTCGCCCTGGTACACCTTGATCTCCACCGCCGTCTGGAAGTCCGCCGCCGTCGAGAACACCTGCGACTTCTTCGTCGGGATCGTCGTGTTGCGGTTGATCAGGCGCGTGAACACGCCGCCCAGCGTCTCGATGCCCAGCGACAGCGGCGTCACGTCCAGCAGCAGCAGGTCCTTGACCTCGCCCGACAGCACCGCGCCCTGGATGGCCGCGCCCATGGCCACCGCCTCGTCGGGGTTCACCGACTTGGCCGGGTCGCGGCCGAAGATGCTCTTGACCGACTCCGACACCTTGGGCATGCGCGTCATGCCGCCCACCAGGATCACCTCCTGGATCTCCTTGGCCTGCAGGTTGGCGTCCTTCAGCGCCTTGCGCACAGGCTCGATCGTCTTGGTGATGAGCGGGTCCACCAGCTTCTCCAGCTGCGCCCGCGTCAGCTTCGTGTTGATGTGCTTGGGGCCCGAGGCGTCCGCCGTGATAAAGGGCAGGTTGATGTCCGTCTGCAGCGACGACGACAGCTCGATCTTGGCCTTCTCGGCCGCCTCGCGGATGCGCTGGATGGCCATGCGGTCGCCCGACAGGTCGATGCTGGAGTCCTTCTTGAACTGCTCGACAATGTGGCGGACCAGGTGGATGTCAAAGTCCTCGCCACCCAGATGGGTGTCGCCGTTGGTCGACTTGACCTCGAACACGCCGTTCTGGATCTCCAGCACCGAGATGTCAAACGTGCCGCCGCCAAGGTCGTACACGGCGATGATGCGGTCGGCCTCCTTCTCCAGGCCGTAGGCCAGCGCAGCCGCAGTGGGCTCGTTGACGACACGGAGGACGTTGAGGCCGGCGATCTGGCCCGCATCCTTGGTGGCCTGGCGCTGCGAGTCGTTGAAGTAGGCCGGGACCGTGACGACGGCGTTCTTGACCGGGCGGCTGAGGTACGACTCGGCCGTCTCCTTCATCTTCTGCAGAACGAAGCCGCCGACCTGCGACGGCGAGTAGCTCTTCCCGCGGGCCGCAACCCAGGCGTCGCCGTTGGTGTGCTGGACAATCTTGTAGGGCACCTCCTTGATATCACGCTGCACCTCGGCGTCGGTGAACTTGCGGCCAATCAACCGCTTGGTGGCGAACAGGGTGTTCTCGGGGTTGACCACGGCCTGCCGCTTGGCGGCAACACCGACTAACCGCTCACCCTCCTCGGTAAAGGCAACAACCGACGGCGTCGTCCGCGCGCCCTCGGAGTTCTCGATGATCTTGGGAATCTTGCCCTCCATGATGGCCACAGCCGAGTTCGTGGTACCTGCAAGGGGGGGGGGGATGACGTGTGAGTAATTGCGGCTAGGATGATGCAAAAAACTGCGACTTACCGAGATCAATGCCGATGACGGAACCCTTGACCTTCTCGTCCGGAGACGTGGACTCGAAGCGGGCAAAGGCCGGGCGGAAGGTCTTTGCGCTCATCATGCCCGCAGAGCGCGAGGCTGCTGAGGTCGCCCGGGGAAGCTATGATTGACAGTCAGCATGAGATACGGGAAGACGGAAAAGGCTCCCGACAACTAGAGAATTGACGTACGGCTCTGGAAAATCGTGCTGCCAACATGGTGACGTATGAATGGGTGAGTGGGCAAGAAAACAAGAAGGCCACTTCGAGTCAACAACAAGGCGTGCAGAAGGCGGAGGCACAAGAGGCGAGGTTGGATAGGAATGTGTCCTGGGGTATACAGGGAAGTGTACGGGCGAGGAAGATTAGGTCGAGAACTGGTGAGCGGAAAGTTTTTATGGAGGAGCTTTTTTTTCCGGCTACTCTTACACATTTTCTTGAAAATTTCGAGAAGGTACTGAGAGGTGGGCATCTGCAGCAGCCTATTGGCTGGGGTTGTGCCGCTAAATAGCGTTGCCCCACTGTTCTCGTTGCCACAGACCCTCTGAAATATCCTGTCACGTGGATATAAAGCTGCGTCCCACGTGACCCTACCGTGGGAGGATGCTGTATTCTGCAGCAGGTTCGCGAATCCGCAGACCGTCCATGGCGATTCTCGAGCGCACTCGTCTGTTCCATTGGCATTGCGGCCATCTCGAGCAATCTGTACCTGCGGGTAGAGGCAAGCGGCGAGCCATCCAAACGTGTCGCCGCACGCTCCGTAAAGAGCAGGCCAGGGCCAATGCCGCCGAAGACCCGAGGCCGACCATGTCTATTGCCGTTAAAAAATTAAAAATAAAAACTGTCAGGCACCTGCGCATTTTGCCGCATGACGGGCTACCGCTTTCCAGGTCGGCCGCCCATGACATCAGCTTCCAGAAGAGCGCCTCTGTATTGGTCGCCAATGGCAGCCAGGGGCGGCATGCCGTCAAGCGAGCTTTGGGCGCCTGCGCGAATCTTCGTACCGTGCGCACACAGTGCAAGGACAAAAGCAACGGGGGAAACAGCCTCGCCAAGCGGGTATGCGCCGCTGCCGCCCCGCTAAAAGGCTTGTTGCAAGGCCGCCACGGGCAGGAAGCCACCGTAGAGAATGATGATTCACACGGTTGTGCTTATGTCAGGCCCTGTTTGCCGACTGGAACGTCATCCCAGCGAGATTCTCTCAGTATCGGCCCGTATCCAGCAAACAGCATCTTCCATCGGGTTCCGGCCGCTCGCATGTTTATATTTCCGGCATAACTTATGTTCGCGTCCAGGTTTTCATATACGGTACACAGTTCATTTTTTGTTTTCGATTTGCGGCCGACCACACGAAGCGCCAGGCGTCACACCTAAGTCTTGCCTCGCCTCGGGAATCGACTCACCTCTCGCATCTCCCGATTCATGCTCTGGCAATCCCCATCTTGCAGCATCTTCTCGCGCCGTCACAACTATGGCCGTGAAGGATGAGGATGCGTGAGTAGCGCCGCAGACACCGGTTCCGGGCTTCCCATTGCACTCTGCGGCAGGATCCAAGCTCACAGTGGTGGCCCTCAAACAGATGCTATCCAACCAGTTCCCTCATCGCGAAAGAGCCGCGCCGGCACTACCGGACACGCATCACTCCCATGTAGGCACACCGGCGCCCTGGCTGACGTCCTCCGCCGCCCTGCGGGCAGAGAGCTGACCTGCATGCAATAGTCATTGGCAGCTGCGATCCCTTATCGGCATCTCCAACTCGGACAGGGTCTACTATCCCACGGGCACGGATAATCTGCACATTCAGGAATTCAACACGGGCACACAAAAGTCGGAGACGATCGCGCTGCTGTCCTTCTCGCCACGATGTCTGGTCGCGAAAGGCGGATGGGTCTGCTGCGGCGGCGAGGAGGGCGAGTTTGTAGCCATCCGGCTGGAGGACCAAAGCAGAAGACAGCGCGGCAGCTCACATGACGGCTCCCGCAGCAGCTCCCACAGCAGCTCGCGCGGCGGCAGACAGCCAAACAACGGGCGCAGCAACTCTGCCGGCGACGACGGGGACGGCTCGCGGAGCATGGACGACGAAGACTACGACGATTTCGACCTGCGGTTGGGCGAGTCCCGGCCGACGCTGGTCACGGTTCCGTCACGCTTTGCAGCCAAGAGCCAAAAGTTTGGAAAGGAGCGGGTCAACTGCATCACGATCTGGTTTCCGCCGACGCTGATGGAGCTCTGGCCGGGCGCATACAGGTGTCCGGTGGCGGCGCTGGCCAACAACGACAAGCACGTCACGCTGGTCAGCCTGGACGACACGGAGGAGCTGGACGAGCTGCCGTACCCGGACTGCGTCAACCGCGCGGTGCTGTCGCCCGACGGACGTCTGCTCGCGGCCGTCAGCGATGACCCGTACCTGTACATCCACGAGCGGGTGGACAGCGCGGACGCCCTTCCGGCTCCGACGCGCAGGCGCACCAGCCAGCCTCCAGCCCGCCGGAGCTACGTGTGGAAGCAGCTGGCGCGACACCATCTCCGCGACCAGGACAAGAACGACCGGACGGTGCACCGCGGCAGCTTTGCGGCGTGCTTCTCCAACACGGGCCGGTATCTGGCGGTCGGGACGCAGTATGGCACGATCTCGATATTCGACACGGAGCTGCTGGGGGAGCCTGCGGAGACGTCGCTGGTGGCGTGCTTCACGTCGTCCAACCCCAGGGCCGACGCGGGGGCGGTGCGCGAGATGTCCTTCTGTCCGGGGCCGTACGACCTGCTGGCATGGAGCGAGGACTACGGCGCGGTGGGGATTGCGGACGCGCGGAACAACTTTGCGGGACGACAGATCATCAAGCTCTGCGACGAGTCGGCCTACGAGCACATTGCCATCAACCAGATCATCCACATCAACGACGAGCTGGTGGAGGAGCGCCGGCGGCGGCGGCGGCGACAGCAGCAGCAGCAGCAGCAGCAGCAGCAGCAGGGCGGAGGCGGCAGCGGCGAGGAGAGCGGGATGCGAAACACGCTGGCGGGATCGCGGCTGGCGGGCGGAGAGTACGACGTGTCATCAGAAGAGCAGGCCCTTCGCATCCGTGACGCGCTGGACAGGTACCACATGCCGCTGACGTCGGAGGAGACGCAGTTTATCGGCGAGCTGCAGCTGCGACGACAACGAGAGCGACGCGAGCTACGAGAGCAGAGGGAGCTGCGGGAGCAGAGGGTGCAGAGAGACTCGCAGGGACAGAGCGCGCGCGAGCAGCGGGAGACGGACGTGCTGACGCGGCCGTCGGCGTGGATCCTGCGGTCGCGGCCAGGGCTGGTGGACGCGGGCAGCAGCCGAACCAACAGCAGCAGCAACGAGGGCAACGGCAACGGCAACAGCAACGGCAACGGCAACGGCAACGGCAACGGCAACGGCAGTGGCAGTGGCAGCGGCAGCGGCAGCGGCAGCGGCAGTGCTGGGGCGCCACGGCCGCGGGAGCGAGATCGAGACCGGGGCGAGGGCGTGACGGTGAGCGACGTGCTGAGCAGCATCCGCAGTCTGCGCAGCGCGCGCGAGCAGGAGCGACGGAACTTCCTGCGGACACAGGGGCTGCTGCAGGCAGCGCGACAGACGCCGGCGATGCCGGCGATCCCGACGATTGAGAACGAAGACTCGGGCGACGACGTGACGGTGCCGCCGGGGCCGGGGCCGATGCCGGCGACGGAACGCTTGCAGTATCAGCGGCAGGACCTCCAGGAGCAGCAGCCACGACGACGGCTGCCGTGGGGAGGCATCGACGCGCCGCTGCCCAACTTTGGCACGCTGGGCGACCGGGGCGACTCGCGCACGATGGACTTTCTGCACGCATACACGGTGGGCAGCAACGGGGCCGAGGCGGGCAGCAGCAGCGGTGGCGGTGGCAGTCGGCGCGAGCGGGGAGCGCTGCCAGGGTCGTCGCTGCTGAGCCAGACGATGATGCTGGACTGGGACACGGGCATCGTCAGCATGAGCCGGCGGCCGCTGCGGGAAACGGCGGCGTCGTCGGAGGGCAAGGACGGACACACGGCCGGGCTGGCGTGGAGCGAAGACGGGAGCATATTGTAAGTTGTGTTGTGTGTTGTGTGTTGTGTGTGTTTGTTTGTTCTCGCTGTTGTCCCAGATGCTGACCTCCTAGATACGTTGGAACCGAGGGAGGCATCTTTGAGTTCCGGGTCAACATGCGGAGCCGGCAGTTCTTCCCCAGCATCACGATGCGCTGATGGGAGAGGAGACGGCCGTGTCCATCTGCTCCACCCTGTATATTTCACCCGTGTTCTCTACCGTCTGCGTGGCGGAAGGCCTGCTGTTGCGCGCTGTCTGTTCTGTTTATGCTGCTGCACTCGGACGGCGTTCGTGTCGTGACTGTTTCCTTGCTCTTCATTGTCCGTAGGGGTTCGTTCAGCATGGTGCTTTTCGTCTAGGCCCTTTTCACTCATTCTGTATGAGCGCAACATGGCAGCTGGTCTATGGGTCTCACGGTTTTCTGCGTGTGTGTATGTCGTCTATTACGTAATCAACCAGCATTACCGCATTCCCGGAGTCGTGCGCTAGCCGTACAACAGGTCTCTGACCATTTCGCCAATGGCGAGGCTGCTGGTCAGCCCGGGGCTCTCGATGCCGAGCAGGTTGACCCAGCCGCAGTAGCCGGGCTCGCTGCGGACGACAAAGTCGGCGGCGCCGTGGCCGGCCGGCACGAGCTTGGGCCGGATGCCGGCGTAGTCGGGCTGGAGGGCGTCGGCGTCGATGCCGGGCAGGTAGGCGCGGATGGCCGACACGGCCTGGGGCAGCCGGGCGGCGCCGTGGACGGCCAGGTCGCCGGGGTCGTCCACCCACTCGACGTCGGGCCCGAAGCGCATGCGGCCGGCGAGATCGAGCGTCAGGTGGGTGCCGAGGCCGGCGAGGCCGGGCTCGGGCGCCGGGTAGATGAGCGTCGACACGCGGGGCGTGCTGGCCGCGTAGGAAAAGTAGTTTCCCTTGGCGTAGTAGAGACGGAGGGGGTGTTGGGGGTGTTGTTGTTGGGGGTGTTGAAGTTGTTGTTGTTGAGGCTGCTGAGTAATCATGTTGTAGATGTCAGCAGCGCCGAGGCCGGCCGCGTTGACGAGCGTCTGGGCGACGACGGTGCACTCTTGGGGCTCGCCGTGGGGCCGCACGTGCAGGGCCCAGCCGTCGCTGCCGTCGCCGCCGAGGGGCGTGATGCGCACGACGGGCGAGCCGAGGGCGACCTCGCCGCCGGCCTGCTCGAGGCGGCCCTGCAGCGCGGCCATGAGGCCGTGGCTGTCGACGATGCCGGTGGCCGGGCTCTCGAGCACGCCGGCGTCGGCGCGGACGGCCGGCTCGCGGCGCCGCGCCTCGTCGGCGCCCACCCACCGCAGCGGCAGCAGCGCCGCGTCGCCGTGGCGCCGCCCGCGCTCGGCCGCCGCCGCGTAGAGCGTCTCCAGGGCCGCGCGCTGGCCGGCCGTCTGGGCCACGAGCCACTTGCCCGTCCGCCGGTGCGCCACGCCGTGCTCCTCACAGAAGCCGTACAGCAGCTGCCGCCCGCGGACGCACAGCCGCGCCTTGAGCGAGTCCGCCCCGTAGTAGAGCCCCGCGTGCACGACCTCGCTGTTGCGCGACGACGTCTCCGTGCCCACGGCCGCGTGGCGCTCCAGCAGCAGCACCGATGACGGAGCCGACGACAACGACGACGACGACGACGACAACGACGACGCCTTTGCTCGCTCGGCGAGCGCGCGCGCCACGGCCAGCCCGACTACGCCGCCCCCAATGACCTGCTCCCAGGTCAGTCACAAAAAATGACGCCCAGTTCCCAACGGCACGTGACCTACGGCGTGGGCAAAGTCGGCCCGGCGACACGCCGTGCCCGAAAAGAGACGCTGGCTGCTGCTGCGGCTGCCCGCCGGCATCAGCGCTGCGCCGACGGCGACTCGGCTCGGTCCACAAAGCATGGTGCTGCGTGTTGCAGGGGCTCGGTTGCCAGCGCCTTCGACCAGCCGGCCGGCGTGGCTGCTAGTAATAGCGCTATTTTATTTTCGCTCGTCACCTGTTGCGGGACAAAGTCACGGTCCGGTTTATGCAGCACAAGCACAAATAATACGAATGAATTGACAGTTGCTGCTCCCGTCATGCCGTGCGTGGATCAGATCTCTGCGCGCACTGCTGTCAGGCCCAACTTGGGGTGCGTGGCTGCTGTTCGGCAGTAACTACCTAGAGAGCACCTAGAGCTCAGCTATTGCTGTCTCTGGTCAGCGCATATGCCACGAGCTGTGTAGTGGTCGGTCTTCTCGGCCACTTTAGACCTTTCTGTGGCTGCTCCGTCCCATTTTCCGTTGCAGCCGTCAACACGTATCACCATCTACACCATCTCACATCTCGGCGTCCTTGCTTGTGGGTAGCTTCGCTCAGCATGCCATCCTCATCTGCTCCTAGAACGGTCGCGAGACCTGCTGTCTGACGAATAGTCTTCCCCGTCCTCGCTGTCTCGTCGTCGTCGTCGTCTTCGATCTGTGTTTCGGTTTTCGTCCTCGTCTCGATCGCTGTCGTCGCTTCCTCCGCGTCCATTTCCATATCTGCTGTCGTCGCTGTTGTCATCTTCCCCCCTCTCCCTCTCCTCCCTCTCCCTCTCCTCCCTCTCCTCCCTCTCCCTCTCCTCCCTCTCCTTCTCCTCCCTCTCCCTCTCCTCCTCCTCCTCGTCTAGGATCTCGTCAATGTCGCCCAGCGGACTGACGCGCGGCTCCAGCTTGCCCAGGTCCTCGAGCACGTCGCGCGACGGCAGCTTCCACAGGCTCGTGGCACACACGCGCGGCTTGACCAGCAAATCATCGACAAAGTCGTCGACAAACGAGAGCGTCGTGCCGGCGCGGCCGCGACGCCGCAGCTTGCGCCGGTCGGCCAGGTACGGCTCCAGCGTGCGGTACACGTCGGCGGCCGGCCGCGTCAGCCGCACGTAGAACAGCGCCAGCGCCCGCAGGTACTTGAACCGGTCGCCGCCGTGCTCCAGGTAGGCCGCCAGGATGTCGTCGTCGGGCGCCAGCTGCAGCAGCTTGAACGCGAGGCACAGAAACGGCGTCGGCTTCTGCGCCGTCCCCGTCGTGCCGCCGATGCAGCTCACGTGGTCCACCACCCGGTCCACAATGTCGGCCTCGTTGACGCCAAAGCACTGCTCCTTCCAAAAGTAGCTGTCCACGATGCGCTCGCGCACCGCCTTCTCCATGATCGTCGCCGGGTTCAGCCCGTTGGGCGCCACCGACGCCGACGAGCCGCGCTCGTCCAGGAACCGCCGCTCATCGGCCCGGTGCAGCGCCGGCCGCTCGCTCATCGTGCGCGGTCGGGGGCGGGAAGCGTCGGGTGGTCGTGGGCGGCAAGGGGTTGATGCCGGCAGGCCGCTGTCGCGAATGCATGCGTTCGCGTCGGAGAATCCCAGAAAAAAAGCGTCTCCCAGAATCAGCGAAAGCTCAAGTGGGGCATTTGCGCTAGCCAAATATGGCTTATCGCGATAGTTGCCCGGTGGCACTCGTAAACAATGGACATATGACGAAACCCTGGCCAGCGCATCAGATGTTCGTTGCTGCTACGCAGGCTCAATCTCAATTTCGCAGACGGTATGCATTTCTAATCGTGCCATATCCCGGAAACCAGCAGCTGTCTGGGCCTTCATTCGCCCGTTTTGGATTGCAGTCTTATTTTGGTGTCTTTGGCATCCGTTCTGCTGTCTGCTCTATTTCCCACAGCTGTGCATTCTAGAGGAGCAGCTCAGCATGTTATTAACATCCTCCCAAGTTTCGGTGGCGGTATCGTCGAGCATTGGTACGTTTGCAGCATGCCAGAGGCTCTACTGCGTTTCGGAAGCTAACTGGATGCAACCATCTGGCAGTGATCTTGTGTACCTCAGCCCTCTTCCTCAGCGGCTATGTCATTCAGCAGCGGACGCTCCGCGACTTGCGTCGGTCCCTCAAGGAGCCTCCTCCGACGCCTCCCAAGATCTTCCTGCCGGATCGATTCAAGAAGATGACGACGGAGCTGGAAGACGGCACTATTGTTGTTCTCGAAGACGAGGATGACGACATTGCTGCAGGCGGGAGAAAGGTACCGATTGAGGTGGAGATTCATGCGAGCCTCCCGGGAGCGGAGGACGGACGGAAACAACTGCAGCTCCTTCTGGCAGGAGTGAATAAGAGGGGAGAGAGTCAGGCGGATGGCCAGGGGGACAGCCAAGGGGACGGCCAAGGGGAGAGCCAAGCGGACAGCCAAGGAGACAGTCCTGCCTCAGAGGCCGTCGACAGCGGCCATCAACAGGAAGAGTCAGCACAAGAGCTTCCCGAAACACTCGAGAAGCCCGCGAAGCTGGAAAAGGTCGAAAAGGTCGAGAAGCCAGTGAGCAAAGCAGAACGGCGCCGGCTCATCAAGGAAGAGATCAAGCGGCTATCCCACTACGACAAGCCCGTGCTGTACCAGCGGCGGCTGTACTGAGAACGGTTCTGAGGGCTGCTTCCCGAGTTCTTCTTGTTCGTGTCGGCTTGCACGGCGACATGGGTTTGGATACATGCGGATAGAGGGTCTGTCTGCAACGGTTACTTGGGAGTTTGGAGTTGTCTGGGATTGTCTGTGATTGTCTGGGGTCTTCTGTTTAATGCCTGAGATGGTGTACGCATACATCTACACGAGATACACATAATGAATTGTTTTGGACACTGCAGTATTTCGGCCGCCGGAAGATCATACGTGCACTTCGGTCTCATCGATTATGTGGGCCGTGTCACACCCGCTTTGGTGGGGCCCCGGCAACGAATCGGCTTACACGGGAATTGAACTGGGAAGACCGGAGGTGATTTCGGGGCTCGTCCGGGACGTGTATTAAGTTTTGGCCTCGCGGCAGAGGGATAGGTCCGCAAAGTGCGCAGCAGCCTCCTCGGGTTCGTTGTAGATATCCTGCCGTATGGTCTGAAGGATTAGATTTCATTCCGACAGTCGGAGGCTGAGATACGGTTAGTTTGGGTAAAACCCAATTGGTCACAGAAGGAAAAGCCGGCGATTTGATTAGGGGCAGCCAGAGCCTAGCGTGGCCAGCCGGCGATAGCTGCCAATGGGGAGGAGGCAGCGCCGAACGACTCGGCAGTATATCTGTTGTATACGATAGACTAGCAGACGATGCTACAATAGACGGCCATACTGTCTACGAGGTTGGTCTACGCATAACAACACACCACACACCGCATCCTCGTCCACAACCACATCCTCATCCACATTTACAACCACATCCAATCACATCCAACCACATCCAACTACATCCAACCACAACCACATCCACACACTCTCCATGTCGGCCAAGACAGCCGTGACGGCGGCGGTGGCGGCGGCACACGCCACGTTCCGCGAGCACAACCCGGTGTCGGGCGAGGTGCACGCCCAGGCGGCAGCACACATGCCGGGCGGCAACACGCGGACGGTGCTGTACGCGGAGCCGTACCCGGTGGCGATTGCGTCGGGCGAGGGCAACACGCTGACGTCGGCCGACGGGCAGACGTACGTGGACTTTCTGGGCGAGTTCAGCGCGGGCCTGTTCGGCCACTCGCACCCGCGCATCGCGGCCGCGCTGGAGACGGCCATGCGCGGCGGCTGGAACTACGGCGGCGAGTCGCTCTGCGAGAAGACGCTGGCGGCCCGCGTGACCGCGCGCTTTGCCGCCGGCGGCGTCGACCTGGTGCGCTTCACCAACTCGGGCACCGAGGCCAACACGTTTGCCATCGGCGCCGCCCTGGCCTTTACCGGCCGCAGGAAGATCCTCGTCTTCAGCAGCGGCTACCACGGCGGCACCTTTATCTTTCCCATGGACCTCTGCCGCTGGATGCACGCCGGCGACGGCTCGGCCGAGCCGCCCTGCCGCACCATGAACCTGCCGCACGAGTTCGTGGCCGCGCCCTTCAACAACCTGGCCGAGACCGCCGCCATCGTCGACGCCCTGCCGCCCGCCAGCCTCGCCGCCATCCTCGTCGAGCCCGTCCAGGGCTCCGGCGGCTGCCGCCCGGCCGCGCCCGCCTTCCTGCGCTACCTGCGCGCCACGGCCGACCGCCTGGGCGCCCTGCTGATCGCCGACGAGGTCATGACCTCGCGTCTCGGCCCCGCCGGCGCCCTCGCCACCCTCGACGGCCTCCGCGCCGACCTGCTCACCCTGGGCAAGTGGATCGGCGGCGGCATGACCTTTGGCGCCTTTGGCGGCCGCCGCGACGTCATGGCCCTCTTCGACCCGGCCCGCGGCCCCGACCGCCGCCTCATGCACCCCGGCACCTACAACAACAACGTCTTCACCATGCACGCCGGCATCGCCGGCCTCGACCTCTACGACCCCGCCGCCGTCGCCGCCCTCAACGCCCGCGGCGACCGCCTCAAGTCCGGCATCACCAGCGCCCTCTTTGCCGCCGGCGCCTACCCCTCCCAGCCCGACCACCCCGCCGCCCGCCACCTGCTCGACGTCCTCGAGGTCGACAGCTTCGCCGGCGACACCCGCCTCTACGCCGGCGAGGACCAGCCCGCCCTGCCGCTGCCAAAAGTCTTTCTCGCCAGCCGCGGCAGCATGCTCAACCTGCGCTTCTCCGGCCCCGACGCCGGCCTCTGGCACAACCTCTACTACCACTTCATGCTCGAGCAGGGCATCTACATGGCCAGCCGCGGCTACACCCCGCTCAACCTGGTCATCACCGACGACAATGTCGACACCTTTGTCGCTGCCGTCGCTGCCTTTTTGGACACGTACAAGGCCGAGTTGGCAGCATGAAAGATGCTGTGGAGGGGAGGGAAATATAGAGTAAAATAGACAAAAGACATGTTAGATGATTGGTTGCGTGTCTTTGTACGTCTTTACATGTGTGGCTCTTACATATGTCCGACTCTCGGATACGACGTGTTAGGTGACGTCGTATCTACACGCACCTACGGCGAATCTCCTAAGCTGGTATGGAACAATATGGAAGTGAAGCGAGTGCTAGCGGCTCTCCTACTCAACCAGGTGGTTGGTTGCATGATAATATAATGATCCCCGGGTTATGAAACTGTCCAAATTCTCTAGAGGCACTGGATTCAATATGGCTGCAGACAGGTGTAATCCTGTGCAGTGCTACAGTGTAAAGCAGCGGTTACCGATTATAAGTACCATTATATTAGGCATAGGGCACTTTCTAGCCAAATTTCTTTATTGTTTAGTTTTGCTTCTGCATGATTCTCTCTACAAAGTTGGTACAAATTCATTAGCTCGTATTGCATAGGTTTAGCAAAACAATCAAATCGCTGGCAGACGTCCATTAGACTCAAATACCGCAATTCTAACCCGGAATTCAATAGAAAGCGGTACGATCAGAGCCAAAGTCACCCAGAACATGTCGTTCATATGCTCAAGCGAATTCATATGAACGATTTCTTCTTCTATTCTTGGGGTTCTTCTTTCTTTTCACGTATGTAATGCTTTCTCAACGCGAAAATTTCATATTCGGAGTAATAGCTCAGATGGGAGAGCGCCAGCCTGAAGAGCTGGAGGTCCTCGGTTCGATCCCGAGTTGCTCCAAGCAGATTTACTTTTTGCTTGATTTTGATACTTTTTTACAACACATAGCAGCTAGCGAGCTATACCTAATAAACTAAAAAGTTACTACAATTGGGTTATATGGCAAAAAATTCTTGTCGAAGTATAAAAAATTGTTTGTTAAGAAACTTCGATTATGTTGTAATCGACCACACCCCAATAATATTGTGAGTTATTGAAACTTTTGGAGCAACTCGGGATCGAACCGAGGACCTCCAGCTCTTCAGGCTGGCGCTCTCCCATCTGAGCTATTACTCCGGTTAGAAGAATTTCCTAGTGTGAGACTATATATAGTCAGAATACCAAGGTAGCCAAAAATACACTCTGTACCAAACGCGGGACGGTAAGTTCTAGCAATTTATATCTTAAAATCCCGAGAAGCAGTCAGAGTCTATACATGCAGTGCATATAGTTTTGAAAGGCTATCTGCAGTCAAGTCAGCACAAGGAAAGTGGAAGAATTGCAACAACTAAGCCGTACAAGATCGTCAATATCTACCTTCAAAACGCATGGCTATAATGGCCGTATGATTCTGTTAAATACGGTCGATTATGGTTCGAATATGCTAAAACAATATCCATTATTAAGTCCTTCCATATCCCAGAGGTAAATCTCTATGTCACGGTAATAACATGGTGGTTTTGATCATGCAGATAATATATCAGCTAGCTTCAAATGAAGTTGTTTCTTGCCGCAGACGCCGTTTTTGACATCAACTAACTTGACAGTCACCCATCCGAGCTCCTTGCATGTCCTGGCACTCAACACCTGGTTATGAAGAGAGCGGAGTGGCGATGGCGGGTGGCGACACAAGACCTCCACGCCCAACTTGCTGATAATATGGACAATTGACACTCTGACTTTTCACGGCTACTGGTGAATGGATGGATATACTCGTAGTCCGCGGCATCGTACTTGGTCTGAACACGGCCTTTGGTAGAGGGCATTAAGTTGCGCTCCAAGGGACAACTGTAAGCCGGTTCTCAGCCGTGACCCTCACCAGCGTCTGGTTCGGACTGCTAATTGAACAGCCTCGCCGTCTTGCTTCGTACAGATCATGACTGTAAGCTCTTGTATCCGAGTAGGATCCAAACCATTGACTAAGTATCTTCACAAATTCCGTCGCTGCCGTTCTGCCAATGGATTATGCAACTGTCGGTGCATGATATATCACTCTATCGGGGTTATATGGACCCACCCAATTTCTTTCTCGTTTGACAGTCGTCAAGAGGAACAGGATCCTGCATTCAATCAGCTGCTTCGCGGCGTGGACCCGGCCGAACTCCAGTCACGATGAATACGATGCTGCCCCCGAGGCTGTGGCAGCCATGGACCCGGGGCCTTTTTGCGACTGCTGCCGCAAAGGCTGTGTCTCCCCGGACAGAGGCAGGTCGCCGCAATCTCGCCACAGCTACAGCGGCCTCTTCGGCCTGCTGCCGTTGTCTGCATCGGCCCGTCGCCGGCCGACGCCTCGGCGGACGCGTGTCTCTGTTTTCCAGCTCTGCCGCCGGTCGCCGGCCGTCACGGCCTCAGGAGCCGGCCGAGTCACCGCAGCCGGCCGACGACCCCAACTTCTCGTCCATACTCGACAACCCGCCCGAGCTGGTTCGTTCCGGCCGGCGACACGGGCCTGGGATTCTCATCCTGGGTAGGTCTCTCTCTATTCTCCGACGATTCTCGGCAGTTCTGTACTCTCCGGGCTAACCCCCCCCCCCCCCCCCCCCCCCCCCCCCCCCCCCCCCCCCCCCCCCCCCCCCCCCCCCCCCCCCCCCCCCGCCGCCCCCCCTCCCCGCCCCCGCCGCGCGGCGGGCCGGGCGGCGCGGCC